>PVJH01016460.1:0-50522 GCA_004026705.1 Nesogale talazaci
AGCACACCATATTTGGAATGGAATGTGTGCCCTCTACCTCATCTCATGCTCTGAGATAAATACTGCTGGCTGAGCCTTGAATAAACGGAGTTTGATCAGAATTTGTCTTGCTCCCTGTCTCTGTGTCTTTTCTTCATCCAGGTTCGTCGCTTCCTAAGGTCCCCACGTGAGGGTCTCGCTGGCCGAGACCCCAACACTCGGAGACAATGAATCATGGACAAGACAAGATGGCAGCACCCGAGAAGCTGGAGGAGCCGGCGGAGAGACCACACGGCTTTGCCCTGGTGGAGCCAGACCTCTGAAGGTGGGGCAGCCAGATGGAGACCTCTGCCAGCAATAAGTTGCTTCTGCTGTTGATGGACCCTGAGCCCTGGAAGTGAGGAGCCATGGGGAGACTGTCAGTGCTGGGATTCTGCACCCACTGACCTGTGACTTCGTGAGTCGGAAGGAAACTTTATAGATTGATTTCGGGCATATGGGTTAATATTAGGCTTATGACTTTGAACTGGACTGGGCTCAGTGTCCCGTTCCTCTTGTATATAAACCTTTCCCTTATATCCACATGCGTGTCTATGAAATTTGTTCCTCTAGTCTACCTGAACTAACACAGTTGATGATTATGTGGAAGAAATGATGAGTTTTGTCAGAGAAGATAATCTGAGGTACTTTCCAGATACATTTCAAATTATCCTCTAGAGATGCAGTGATGGGGTTGGTTCTTTACAACCTCTTTCCTACAGCAGCTTTTATGAAGAGCAATTGTTAACTTCTGTAACCTGAGGGTCAATTGGTTTTTTAAAAGGGAATTTATATGATTCATTATCAAAAAAAGCAAGTCAAACAATGACTTAAGGTCTAGGAAAATGAGACCAGTTAGGAAATGTTTATTTTAAAAAGAGGAAAAAACTCCAGTATTATTTAGTTACACAAATGATAGCTGTTACATGTATAAAAGCCAGAACATATAAGCAAAAAGAAGATAATAATCACCCAGACTCCCACAACTGAGAAGTAACCTCTGTTAAATATTGTAGTTACAGAATCCTAAACTTTTATCCAATAGACCAGTCAGTGCTTAATAACCATACACATCACACACATATACACACCAATGTACACATACAGCTCCTTGAATGGAGTACTGTGCTACTTTTCCATCTGGTCTTTCGGCCAGCCGATACGTTATCCCATGTCATTGAATTATATTTCTAAAAATAGTTATGAATAGCTGTATCACAGCGAGAAATAAATAAAACCACCGGAAAAGTTATGAAATTAGAGATAAGTCAGGCTCCACCAGGTCCCGCCCAGTCACAAGGGGACCGAGAGGGCAGAGATAGCAAGAGGCCTTTTTGAGGAAATCACAAAATGTCTCCAAAAAGAAGAGGATGAGGTCACAGGAAAGACTGGGAGGAGGAGATATTTGTACCGGATGTGGAAAAAACAAACCTAGAGATATCCTATCAAGCATGGCACACAGTGTCCTGGAGCTTGACAGCACCGCTCATCCCCAGTTCACAGCAGTCACGGAAGGATGAAAACCCACTCACTTAGAAAGGACAATTAAAGTTCTCAGGGACAAATCTCTTCTTTCACAGTTCCCCAGGAGATCTCCTATCAAGATTTGGTCAACACCCACAGCCTTTGTCCTTAAGGAAGCAGGCTCCCCCTCCTACTGGCCCTGCTTCCAGGCACTGTGCCCTTACACCAGGGCCCAGGGCTTGGCAGGAGAATGCTGGCTGGTTTCTGCCCTGACATTGGTCCTTGGCCAGGTACTTAGGTATAGAGTATAACCCGTTTAACCTTGGCCATGTCTGGTAGGGGCCCCTCTGATTTAACTTGGGCTCCCAGAAGCATATGCAAAAAATGATCTCAAAGCTGCTGCCCCCTGGTGGGAGTGGGTATATTCTTTACTTTCTATAAAGTCTCATTATTTCTGTTCTAGTTGTTCCAGTCCCATTTGCAAACAGATAAATTTTTAAGTTGGGTGATGACAAGTTTGGGAACACAACGTGGTAAAATGAATCTTGTATCGAGCTATAGTTTACACTATAGAGAGAAGTCAAAGGGAAAATAGACAAACTAGGAATCTGCTTGTAATAAATCAAGGTTCTTTTAACAATTAAGACCAGACAGTTCAATTACCAGTATAGATTGAATTGTCGGATACTTACCAGCATCCCTAGCCATAATCCTGATGGCACTCTGTGGCAGTCATGTGCTTATGTTAATTTTATGATTGAATGTAGGGGTGGAGTCTAGCCTGTTAATCTGGAGATAGTCATTGAGTAGCCGATAAGGCCTCTATGTGGGCATGGCTTTCACCGGAAACTTCTGGGAAATCTCGCGATATTCCCTCGTGAAGATGAGAAGCTATCTTCCCCAGTTGTTGGGAGTTAGTTTCAGAGATAATTAACCACAGGCAACACAGAATGACGGCGTCTGGGAGGCTGGAGTAGCCGGTGGAGAGACCACACAGCTTTGCCCTGATGGAGCCGGACCTCTGAGGCTGGGGCAGCCACATGGAGGCCTCTGCCAGCGATGAGTTGCTTCTGCCACCACGGGATGCTGTTGATGGACCCTGAGCCCTGGAAGCGAGGAGACATGGGGAGACCCTTGTCGGTGCCGGGACTGCACCCACTGACCTGTGACTTCATGAGTCAGAAGGAGACTTTATGCACTGATTTCGGGCTGTGGGTTAATATCGGACTTATGACTTTGGACTAGACTGGGCTGGGATGTTTTCTCAATGTCCTGTTCCTCTTGAATATAAACCCATTCCTTATATGCATATGCGAGTCTTTGAAATTTGTTCCTTTAGTCTACCCGGACTAACACACACTCTATATCTGCTAGTAGAAAGGTTATTGGGTTGAACCTGCTACTCAATCTATAGAAGAAAGATGCGTAATGTACCTACAGGAAGATCATAGCCTTGAAAATCACAGGGAGCAGGTCTATCATTGGTCATGCAAAGTCACAGCCAATCTGCAGCAATGGGTTTGAAGTGGTTTTCTAGATGCTAGTAACACTTCAGCTACTAGTTGTGGCAATTAAATTTCTAGACATTGCCAAATCTCTTTTGGGGGCAAGGTCAATTGACTAACATTCATTATAGTAGAACATGCGAGAAATAGAAACAAAGGATTGATGTGAGATTTAGGTGGAAGTAAAATCTAAAAGTCTTGGGAAATATCTGATAGGAGTGGGATCGAAGGATCAAAAAGAACCACAGAAGAAGGTGTGGAGACCTTGCTTATAACAGTGTGCACCTGTTCAGAGGGCAAATTTAAAAGACCTATTAATAATCACAAAAAATATCTTGGTTTTTGATCTGGAAGTTCTACTCCTGAGAATTTAGAAGTGTTATCTTAAATGATTCAAATGAAGATGTTATTTTTATATTCAAAGCTACAATCATTTGAGAAAGATAGCGAACATGTTGCTTTGAATAATTACACTCTGTCACCCCCGATCCCAAATCAAACCCTATCTTTGATTCTGATTCACAGCAATCCATAGGGAAAAGGTAGAAAGGCTCCATGTGATTTTCTTTTGTTTGTTTACCATATGATTTTCAAGGCAGCAAACCTTTATGCAAACAGGCCGACACACCTTTCTCCAGCGCCTCTGAACCCAATAGGAGCCACGTCCTTTAGTCACTGTGCCACCTTCATGGCTGCCATTTGGCCTGTTATGTTTAAGAGGTCAATTTAAGATTCGAGTTCATAGAAACGAAAGATTCTTCAGTTATAGCGAGTGAAACAAAGTCCCAGAGTGGATGGACAGGGCAGGAATCAAGAATTCAAGTAGAAATATTTGAAAAACAAATTTTTTCTCTCTCGAGAAATGATAGCTCTGAGAATTTTATAACAAAAAAAGGAGGAAAAGAAGCCAGGTGGAAAATTTTCATTCAAGTGGACCTTCATTGAATCTCGAATTTTCCCTTACGAATTCCAAGAATTGTAGAGTTTCCTGTGAGTGGCTAGTGGGGTGCATGCAGTTACAAAAGGAGTCTGTCTTGAGCAAAGTGAATTGTATTTAGAGCTGTTGAGTGCTCTTAAGTCAATTTCGACATATAGCCGCCTTCCCTCAAAGGAAAAGACCATAGGGTTTCTTTCCAAGGTCACTCAGTCAGAATCGACTATAGAGTTTGAGTTGCTCTTTAGAAGAATTGATCATTAATCATGTTTTTCTCCTTGTGTAGCAGCTGCGCAAAACTGATTAGTCGACCAGCGCTTAACCGGTGCACCAATACAGTATTCAGAGACTGTAAGAATAATTATGGGCTGAGTTCCGGTGGCGTAGTGGTTCCGTGCAGGACTGCGGCCCACAGGGTTGGCGGTTCAAATCCAGCAGCGGCTCTCCAGGAGCAAGGCTGGGCCTCCCACTCCCACCAGGGGGCAGTGATGCCAACGAGACAAAAACAAATAGCCAACTTTCCTTATTCTGGAATCTCGAGCAGTTGATTTTTAAACTGCCTTTATTGCTTATTTTATTAATTTCTTAAAAATTACAAATACTTGTTAACTGCCTTTCCATATAATCTTGTGAATGTGGCCAAGATGCTGTCTCTCTGTAAAGACAAGGAATCCGGGTTGCAGTGTGGGTTACGCTTGGGGCGGCGGTTCAAATCTACTAGGAGCAGCCGAGAGAAAGAGAACCCACCGGAACCCACCGGAACCGTTCTGCCCTGCCCTAGAGTCGGAATCGACTCGGACGACGTGGTTCGGGTTCCGGTGGTGTAGAAGGGGTGCGTTCCAAGCGGAGAATAACGCTTGCCCAAAAGCGGAACGGGAGGGGCCGGGTCAAAGACGGGTGGGCGTGACTACACCAGACGGGGCCACGCCCCCTCCCCAGGGGCCACGCCCCTTCCCAGGATGCACCACAGCGGCCGTGGCCGCGAGTCCTTTTCCGGCCAGGCCCAGGGTGGGCTCGGAGGTGCAGGTCATGGAGGGGCTGCGGGCCGGTGCGGGGCTGCAGAGGCGGGGGCGGTTGCGGCGCCGGCGCCAAGCGCAGCCCCACGGCGGCTCCGTCCTGAGCCTGCCCTTGAGGCCCAGGAAGGTCCGAAGGCAGCTGCGGAGGAGCGTGGCGTCCCGCATGGCCGCGCTGAGGGCGCAGACGCTGCCGAGTGAGGACTCGGAGGACTCGCGGCTGGAGCCGGGGGCCGTCGGCCCCGGTGCCCCGCGGGCTGGGGCGGCGGCCCCCCCGGACGCGGCCCGCCGCGAGGCGTACGCGCCGCTCGGGCCGGGCGAGCTGCTGGAGGCCCCGCCCGCCGCCCGCTCGCTGCAGACGCCGCGCGCCGCGGCCGAGGCGCAGGCCCCGCCGGCGCGCCTGGCCGAGGCGCAGACCCCGCCGGCGCGCCCGGTGGCCGCTTCGCTGCCCGGCCGCGCGGCCGACGCGGCCGCCACGCTGGCCGGCCCGCCGGGGGACGTGGCGGGCGGCGAGGCGCCCCGGGGCTCCCCGCTGCAGCGCGTGCTGGCCGAGCTGAGCCGCGTCCCCAGCAGCCGCCGGCGGGCGGCGCGCCTCTTCGAGTGGCTCATCGCGCCGCTGCCGCCCGAGCACTTCTACCGGCGCCTGTGGGAGCGGGAGGCGGTGCTGGTGCGGCGCCAGGACCCCGCCTACTACCGGGGGCTCTTCGCCACGGCCGACCTGGACGCCATGCTGCGCCACGAGGACGTGCAGTTCGGCCAGCACCTGGACGCCGCGCGCTACGTCAACGGGCGCCGCGAGACGCTGAACCCGCCGGGCCGCGCCCTGCCCGCCGCCGCGTGGGCCCTGTACCGGGCCGGCTGCTCCCTGCGCCTGCTCTGCCCGCAGGCCTTCTCGCCCACCGTGTGGCAGTTCCTGGCCGTGCTCCAGGAGCAGTTTGGGAACATGGCGGGCTCCAACATTTATCTCACGCCCCCCAACTCGCAGGGCTTCGCCCCCCACTACGACGACATCGAGGCGTTCGTGCTGCAGCTGGAGGGGCGGAAGCTCTGGCGGGTCTACCGGCCCCGAGACCACACCGAGGAGCTGGCCTTGACCTCCAGCCCCAACTTCAGCCAGGAGGACCTGGGCGAGCCGGTGCTGCAGACCGTGCTGGAGCCCGGGGACTTGCTCTATTTCCCGCGGGGCTTCATCCACCAAGCCGAATGCCAGGACGGGGTGCACTCGCTGCACCTCACCGTGTCCACCTTCCAGCGCAACACCTGGGGCGACTTCCTGGAGGCCGCGCTGCCCCTGGCCGTGCAGGCGGCGATGGAGGAAAACGTGGAGTTCCGGAGGGGTCTGCCCCGGGACTTCATGGATTACATGGGGGCCCAGCACTCGGACTCCAAGGATCCGCGCAGAACCGCGTTCATGGAGAAGGTGCGGGTGTTGGTGGCCCGCCTGGGACACTTCGCCCCCGTCGATGCCGTGGCTGACCAGCGGGCCAAAGACTTCATCCACGATTCTCTGCCCCCCGTGCTGACTGAGAGGGAGAGGGCGCTGAGCGTGCATGGGCTCCCGATTCGCTGGGAGGCCGGAGAGCCGGTCAACGTCGGGGCCCAGTTGACCACGGACACGGAAGTGCACATGCTTCAGGATGGGATCGCGCGCCTCGTGGGCGAGGGAGGCCGTCTGTTGCTGTATCACACGGTGGAGAACTCCCGTGTGTATCACCTGGAGGAGCCCAAGTACTTGCAGATCGACCCCCAGCACGCCGATGCCCTGGAGCTCCTGCTGCGCTCCTACCCGGAGTTTGTGAGGGTAGGGGACCTGCCCTGCGACAGTGTGGAGGACCAGCTCTCCTTGGCCACCATGCTGTATGACAAGGGGCTGCTGATCACCAAGGTGCCTCTAACCTGAAACCAGCTCCTTGGGCACTGCTGGGCGCCAGACAGGAGAGGCCTGCCCTTTCGTGGAAACAGTCACACTCTTACCTGGCTCACCTGCATTGGACCGTGTGTTCCCATTTACCTTTATAGCGGCTTCTACGTCGCACGCCATCGATGGCCTTTTGGGAAGAATCTTCTCACCTAGGGACAAAAATAAGAAGGTGGAACAAAAGGAGCTGTTACTGGCTGCAGCCCCTTGTGTGGGTGGTCGTTTCAGAGGACCCGCTTCCTCGGCTTCCTGGGGATTTCCCAGGCGATGTGTCGCGCCCTCCCCCGCCCAACTCTAGCGTTCTGCTTGAGACCGTAGCTGCAATTTGCATCCTTCACTTGGACTTTCTTTTTCATCCGTTTGGGAGGGTGGGAGCGGGGTTGATCTCCATGTTTTTTATCATGGGTTTGTACGGACAACAAGTTTAATTTAAACTTTAAATTAAAGTGCCAATGACTGCTTTTCTTTTCTAAGGCTAGATCGTTCTGTGGTGTGGTTTAAAGAACTTGGGGAGAGGAGAAAGGTACATACTGGTCATGGCTGAGCAGAAAGCAAATTAGGGTGCTTGTGGGCTGTCCAAGCAAAGGATTCAGCACTTTTTTTTCCGCCATCACTGCCCTGGTGGGGGTAGGAAGCCCAGCCTTGCTCCTGGAGAGCTGCTGCTGGATTTGAACCGTCAACCCTGTGGGCCGCAGTCCCGCACACAACCACTGCGCCACCAGGGCTCAGCTAGGTGTTCAGCATTTTTAAAAGGAGAAATTCATGCAGTTGAGGTTAGATCTTTTACTTCAAGGGTAATGAATTCATTTTAGGTATGCAATTTTACCCCCAAAAAACTAGATCCTATTATAAAGGTTAACCAGGTCAGCTTTTGTAAGTATGTTACTCAATGGTTGGTACCACTCCCAGAGGGGCACCTGTCCTAGACCCCAGCCAGCATAGTTGAAGCCAGCTGACCATAGGGAAGCTGATGTTCAAGTCACTTTACACTCATTTTTTTCCTAGTAGTTGAAAGACAATTCCCCACATCTAGCAAGTGAACATTCTCGTGGTGGGTGGAAAAGTGCCTGTGTACCAGAAAGAGCCCTGGACTCAGAACCGGAAGACCTGGGTTTTGGGTGGTGACTGGCAGGCAGACACGGCCGCTGCCACCCCTGGGCACGTGGACTTTGTAAGTATATTTTGCTACAGCTGGGCTTTCTACCTACCCCCTCAGTTAGGCTGTATCCAAAACAAGACTCACTCAAAGACGTTCAATTCTGTAAGGCTGCAAACCTCATGCAGTTGTTTGCTTTTAATTTCTCAAAGTGTTCTTAAGTACCAACCTGCTGGTTCTGTCTCCGCGACCCTGTGCACCAGAGAACTGCTGCCCAGCCTCGGCGCTAGCCTCACTCCCTGCTGGGCTAGAGCCCGTTCTCACAGCCATGGTCAGCCCCTTATCAAGGGCCTTCCTCCCCGCACGGACTGTGCTAATGCACAGAACAGTAGGTGGGGTCACTGTGGGTCAGAACAGACTGGACAGCACGTAGCAACTCTTTATCAAGCCTGATGTCATTGCCTTGAGCAATTCCAGAGTTGATTCCAACTCAGGGCGCCCTGTTGGGCAGGGCAGAATGCTCCTGTAGGGCTGCTGGGGCAGTGATCTTTAGCAGGGCAGACACATCTTTTTCCTCTGGAGCTGTTGGAGTGTTTGAACCCCCAACCTTACAGTTAGCAAGCAGCCCATCATTCAACCATCAGGGTTCCAGGGCCTACACTTACATAAATAAACTTGATAGCCCCAGTGACCACAATTGACCACTATTTAAGGTTAAGTAGTGGTTTTTTTTCAGGGTTTTTTGCTGTTGACATTGAAGCAGACAGACACAGTGGGTGGGGTGGGGGTGGGGTGTTTTGAAAAGACTAATGTTTTTCAGATAAAGCCCCTTTTAATCTCTCAAATCAATTCAGATAGGGCTGAGCCCCGGTGGCGTAGTGGTTGTGCGCGTGACTGCAGGGCACTGGGATGGAGGTTCAATTCCGGCTCCCAGGAGCAAAGGCTGGGCCTCCTACTCCCACCACCTAAGGGCAGTGATGCCTAAAAAAAAAAAAAAAAAAAAATCAATTCAGATAGAACTACCTTTCTTACATGAATACAAATAAGGTTAGGAAGATTCAGGAATGGGTAAGAGGATGGTGGCCAAGAAGAATGGAAGTAGCCTGTCCAGATTGTTTCACTCTCAGCATGTTCCACACTAAATCCCTAAATACCCAAACTAGGGTTTTCCCAAAGCTGCCCTCCACCCCCCCACCCAACCCCCCTGGAGATGCTTGACCGATCCAGGAGGCTGCAAAAGCAGATGACTCTATTTTATTCCTGGATGAGTATGGGCTAGTACAAAATATTTTTTGTTTGTTTTTAAATAATTTTATTGGGGGCTCATACAACTTATCACAATCCATCCATCCATCCATTGTATATCAAGCACATTTTAGTACGAAAGTTTTTAATTGCCAAAGGGATGCTGAGTTTAAAAAAAATATTTTAAAAAAGAAATTTTTCTTTCTGAAAAGTGGCAGTAGGCCAGGTAAGTTGGAAGCCTAAGATTCAGAAGCTGGAAAGACATGCTAAAGAAGTTGGCATGGGGCTCACCTTTAAAGAACTTACCCTGAAAAATGTCTTGGAGGAGAGCATGGAGTGTCAATGGTTTTTGTCCCGCTTGGGGTTCTGGCAAATAAATGCGTTTTGCTTCTTCCGTCACTTTTCTGATGGCCGCCTCGATTTTGAGTATTCCCTGGGTGAGCAGGTGCCTTTGGCTTAATGTGTGAATCTAGATCGGAACAAGCGAGGTCAAACAAACTTGCACTAGACTGCAAACCATCAAACGTTAGTAGAGTAACTGATGCTTAATAGTATCGTGCTTATTAGTATTAGGTGGGCCAAAAATGCAAAGAGTAGGAGTTCAGGAAAAAGAAAACAGGTTGGCCACAGTCCCTCATTTCTTCCTTATCTTTGCCTTTAGAAAAGAAGGAACTTGGACTCGGGCTAATGGGGAGGAGATGTGGGTGGCAGGAAACCAAATTTCAGAAATTGTAACGGCCTAGATTTTGAGGGTCGTTTGATAGGACTACTGGGAGTTTTGTTTTCCTAATTGGTTTTTATAACCGGACCACAGATGGTTTATATCTTCACATGATAAAGGTATTTATAAGCGGGGTGATAGAAACGATGTGGTGGGGAAAAGCTCGTGCATGCTTAGAGGGAACAAGGGTCTCAGGAAGTCTTGAAAGGCCCTCTGCTTCCCCTTGAAAACACAGCTCTTCTCTACCTTCTTCTTGATTTCCTGAAGCATTTCCTGGTTGCCTTCGTGTTCTAAGTGGAGTATCTTCATTGCCTGGGACATCTCCCTGAAAGGTAAGAAGCACCTTTTAGATTGTTTTGCCACAGCCTTTAAAAAGGCATGCGATCGCTTCTCGGCCTTTTGGCTAAGATCAAGTGTAGTGAAAAGGCACGAGGATGGGGAGCATAAGCAAGAATGCTCGGTGTTTTCGCTCTGATTGGGCAGTGTTCCTGAGCGTTCTCTGCAAAAGTAGGAGTGAAGCTTAGCTTATAAGGATGTACAATTTGCAGATGAGACATTGAAAGGTACTAACAGGTGCGCAGGTAGTATAGCGGTTACTCGTCAGGCTGCTAACTCAGAGATGCCGCATGGAAAAGCTGTGTGGCTTTCGACTCCCTTAGAGGCAACAGGGCAGCTCTACCATGCCCTGCAGGGTCTCTGAGTCGACTGGTGCTGTTTCGTGAACGTAGCATCTCCTTCCTCCTTAGCATGACTCCATACGGTAAACTCAACTGTGTTTGTGCGTACAGACGTGGACTCCGAGGCTGTCACCTGCCCAGGGCCATACAGCTAGTGTGTGGCAGAGCTGGGATGCCAACTCTGGGGGGGGGGTTTTGACAGGGACTCGTCGGAGTAGACACTTCGTAGAGGAGAGCTGAATAGAGGAGTAACTTCAAACCACTCAGGCAGAGGAGAAGCACTGGCAGCTCACAGGCTCGCCTTTCTCTTTGTTTAGCCCTGTGCTTTCTGTTACCCACTTGGTAAGGAGCAGGTGAAGAACCTAGATGGGTGAGCTGTGAACCAGAGTTCTAGCACTTACTTTAGGACAGCTTCATGATTCTCTAGGAGCAGCACGTCTAGAAAGGTGTCCTTGACCTGGGGCCCCCGAAGGTTGAGAGCTACGATGCTTCGGCAGGCTTCCAGTCGTATGCCGGGCGATTCTTCATAGTGCATGGCCCAGAGCAGGAGGTCTTCCAGCTGGGGATTCACTTGGCCAATCTGTCCCAAGGCTACCCAGATGAAAGAGAAGCAGAGATGGCTAGGTGCAAACACCCAGAAACAATGGCCATCATAGTGGAGAAATGACACAGGAAACCACTTGGTAAATTGACTCAAGGCAGGGTGACATGGAAGGGAGGCACAGTTACTTCCTAGGTTTACTCTGGCGGGACTGGGTCTCCCTTCACCGGGAAGGAAGGGATGAGACGCTAAGGTCACCCTGTCCCCTCGACTCCACCCACTGTTTAGAATCAGGACCATGGATATTAAGGTATTTGAGGTGGCCTAGGGTCACTAATTCTGAAATACCTCGAATGGCAAAGGCCTTGATTTTCCAGGAAGGATCTCTCTGCAGCAGTTTGAGGAGGCACTCAAGCACCTGCGGTATATAAAAGTCCATTGCTGAGTGAGGAGGTCCAGAACAAGAGGGAATCAGTACCAGGGACCCCCACCTACCTTGAAAATGTGCTCAGACTAAAAAAATGACCATCTGTCAATTTTCCTAAGAGATGCGCTGGAGCGCAAAGTAACCCACCAGTATACATAGTACAGGAATTGCTGGGTTAGGGGGTTTCTAGATGGGATCCATTCAGTGGTAGCAGGTTTGGGTAGATTAGCCCACATCTCCAACCATACATGTTTCTTTCGGGTAATGTGATCTCTCCATCCCAGGAACTATTAGGGATTATAACCCTGGTATCTCTGGGTGGCACAGATGAATAAGTGTGCTCAACTAGTCAGGTTGCTGGTTACAGAAGTACCTCAGAAGAAAGGCCTGTCTGTTTTCTAAAGGAGGAACCCTCTTGGACCTGCAGTTGTACTCTGTAGCATATGCCATTGTCTGGATTTGGCGGCAGGTACTTTGGATTTTGGGTTTGCTACTTATGGAAGCCCACCAGCAACCAGGTACATGAGAAGCTAGTTGACTGAGGTGAGAACAGAAAGATCAGGCAAACATGGACGTACCATAGAACCGAGTCTGGCCTAGTTGTTAATGAAATATGGTCCTCGGGGATTGATGGGATTGTGACCTAGCTAGACTTCTTCCCTTCCCTGGGCTGATGTCACTCTTTCTGTGCCTCCCCCCCTCGAATGCTAACTGGATTGTGCATCACAAAGAGAAGATGCAGAGGGATGTCCTTAGCTAAGGAACCCGCTGTCCGGCCTTACCATCTTCTCTTGGATCTGCAGGGCTCCAGCAGCCAAACAGGCCTCCTGGCGAACTGCCACACATTCATCCGAGAAGCAGTTTAGAAAGCTGGGGAGAAGCTTGGCTGTCATGAGCTTGAGACCACCAATCAGGGAGAGAGCTTCCACACGCTCCCGGGAGTTCCCTTGACCCAGCTTGGCTCTGTAAGGCAAAAGGTGATTTTTTATTTCCTCTATTTAGGTCTCCCAGTTGCCCTTCCTCTGTTATAACAGCTGGTGGGGGGTGAGTCGGGGAGAATCCAAGCACTTCATTATCCAACCCACCCCTCCTTTCCTATCCACCTTATGCCCATGAAGGTAAACTTCACCACGTCTCACTCTCACTGCCAGCAAGTCGGTGCTCTCTCGTAGCCACCCTGCAGGATGGGGCAGAAAGCCTGTGGGCTTTCCAAGATATTCCAAGTACTTCGCATTTACTATGGTGACTGAATACACCCCTTTGCCATAGTCAGCTTGTCCTCCTCCACTGTCCTCACCTTTGCCCTGCTCATTTCTGCATCTGGCTCCCAGGCTGGAATGCCTCTTCTCTCTGACTTTCCGCCTCTGACCCACCTAGAGCATTCCATTTTTGTACTCTAGCAGTTATAGTTCAGAAGTTACACGATAGTTCTAAGTTTGACCATAATTTGCTGATATTTTATTTTATTTATTTATTTATTTATTTTTTTGGCATCACTGCTCTCCGGTGGTGGGAGTAGGAGGCCCAGCCCCACTGCTGGAATTGAACCTCCATCCCAGTGGGCCGCAGTCCCGTGCACAACCACTACGCCACCGGGGCTCAGCCGCTACTGATATTTTAATTAGGTTTCTCATGTGTATAATAATCTGGGTCCTGTCAAATTTTTGAACCTCCTAAACAAGGTCGAACACCTAGTGGATACTCTTTTCCAGAGCCATGCAGGGGCCGTTAACTTTTCTTTCTTTTTCAAAAAAGCCCTGTAGGACTGAGCCCCGGTGGCGTAGTGGTTGTGCGCGGGACTGCGGCCCACTGGGATGGAGGTTCAATTCCAGCTCCCAGGAGCAAAGCTGGGCCTTCTACTCCCATCACCAGAGGGCAGTGATGCCTAAAAAAAAAAAAAAAAGAGCCCTGTAACGGGACTTGGTACAATGTCGAACATACAGAAGGACTCAGTAAAGGTCAGCTGGCTGGACCCCAGGAGCTCTGGATAGTTCTAAGACTCGTAAAGTTTCTCTCCACCTGTGGAACTTACCTGATCTTGTCATGTAGCTCTTTCCCCAGGTTCATGTGCCCCAAAGCTTGCGCAGCCTCCTGTTGCACGCTCTTATTCCAGTCGCTCCACATCAGTTCGATCAGCTTATGTTTCATATCCTGCAAGTCGTCGGGATACACAACTACCATTCATTGAACTTTAATTTTGTGACTCCGCTAAGTACTTTTTCTACCTGTGGTATCTCACGTCATCCTCCCAAACAATCTGGTAAGTTAGGTGTTAGGATGTGCAGACAATTCCAGGGCAGTTGGGATGAGTCTGCCCAGGGTTGACCTGGTCATTGCTAGAGCCAAACTCAAACCCTGGCCTGTTTGCATAACACGTGCATTAAACCACTCTTGTGCTGGGGCCCGTTTAATGTGTACCTGAGATACTTTGAAATGTCGTGGTAGATTAATAGCGTGATCCCGTGTCCCAGGAAACCTCTCAATCCAGCCCAACCAGGATAGTTGGTCACCCTATGCTTGAAAATCTATTGCTCCTAGAGGGGAAGGGGCAAGATTGCTACAGTTGTCCTCAATGGTTTGCGGAAGCTCTTCTCTCTGCCTGAAATGTTTCGCTTCTCTACCTGCTGGGACCTGTTGTTTTCAACTTGGTCTTTTAGGATTTTACTCAAAGAGCCTCTGCTTCCTGAAGTGCTCTTACCAACATCACTTCACTGCTCCTTCAAAGCCTCTGTAGCACATTGACCATGAGATCCTCGAGGACAGAGAAGATGTCATTTGCCTTTGTGAGTAGCCTGGCACGTAGGAAGCGGTCAGAAACTGCCTCCTCACTGGATATTCTGCTTTTCTCAATTCCAGCAGTCTGACTGACCGGGCGTCCTCCCATCCGTATCTTATTCCCTGTGAGTTCTGCTAGTCTCTGTATTCTCAACGCCAACCCTTAGTGGCAAGTGCTGAGGAGGTGAATGTACAAATGACTGGTCTACTGTTAAAATTCTCATGTTAGAATGGCATGTTAGATGGCAGATTCTGCCATCTAGCTCAGAAGCAAAAAAAGCCCACGAGGAAGAAGCACACCAGCCAATGTGATGGTGGGGGGCGAGGAGGGGGTGGTGATGTCGAAGGGATCAGGAATCAGGCATCAAAGAACAAATGATATCATTGTGTGCCTACCTTTCTGATATGATTACTGAAGTCAAATGTGCGCATAAGCAAATACAGTGAAGAAAGCTGATGGTGCCTGGCTTTCAAAAGCCATCGAGTCGACGTCTTAAATACATTAAGGTAAATAAGCCGCCACCCAGCTCAGAAGCAACAACACCCACATGGAAGAAGCACACCACCCTGGTGATCACAAGGTGTCAATGGGATCAGGAATCGGAATCAAAGAGCTAAAAGTTACCTCATTGTAAATGGGGACCCAAAGCCCATCTGTAGATAATGGGACAGTCCCTTACAGGGAGGAGTTGAGGCAGTCGGTGCAGGGTAGCAATGATGAAGCATACAACTTTCCTCTGGTTCTTAAATGCCTCCTCCCACTATCATGATCCCAGTTCTACCTTACAAATCCGGCTAGACCAGAGGATGTACGCTGGTACTGATAGGAACCAGAAACATGGCTAATCCTGGACAGATGATCCCTCCAGGACCAGTTATGAGAGTGGTGATTCTGGCAAAGTTAGGGGAAGGTGGGGTAGAAAGGGGACATCAATTATAAGGTTCTACAGGTAACCTCCTCCCTGGGGTATGGACAACAGGGAAGTGAGTGAAGGGAGACATCAGACAGTGTAAGATATGACAAAAGGATAATTGATTATTTTTTTAGCATATAAAAATTGGCTCTGAAAAGCCTTTATTAACATAAAAGGATAATTTATTATCGGAGGTTCATGAGGGAGGGAAAGAGGGAGAAAACAAGCTGATACAAAGGGCTTAAGTAGGGGCTGAGCCCCGGTGGCGTAGTGGTTGTGCGCAAGACTGCGGTCCACTGGGACGGAGGTTCAATTCCAGCAGTGGGGCTGGGCCTCCTACTCCCACCACCGGAGAGCAGTGATGCCCCCCCCCAAAAAAAACAAAAACAAAAACAAAAAAAAACAAAGGGCTTAAGTAGAAAGCAAATGTTTTGAGAATGATGATGACAAGGGCTGAGCCCCAGTGGCGTAGTGGTTGAGTGCGGGACTGGGGGCCATGGGCTTGGCGGTTCAAATCCAGCAGCTCTCCAGGAGCAAGGGTGGGTAGCTCCCACGACCACCAGAGGGCAGTGATGTCCCCCCCCAAAAAAAAGAAAAAAAGAGAACGATGATGGCAACAAATATACAAATGTGCTTGGCATATAATGGATGGATGGATGGATTGTGATAAGTGTTGTATGAGCCCCCAATAAAGTGATTTAAAAAAAAGAATGCGTATTCTGGCCGTGCTGCCCTGAGATGAGTCTGTATTTCTAAGTAGCTCCTGGGTGAGGCCTGCCCTGTTGGCCCCTGAAGGTAGTTAGTAGCAGGGTGCTGGAGCTCTCATGGGGTGGGGTGGGGGGATTCTCCTTCTTGACGAGCTTGTCAGAGGAGCCCCGGTAGTGCTGTTGGCTCGATTTTGTACTTCCCACACCCAAAGGGAAGGACTCGAACAAGGATGCATGCAAACGGGCTGGAGAGGGTTCTCTTCTCAGGGAATGGTGGGGTTCCGAGCCATTGAGAAGTACCCAGAGCGATGAGGGAAAGAGCTCGTAGAAGATGAGACAAATCCCCCATCAACCCCGACAGCTGGAGATGATTTAGAAAGAATGAGTGCACCATGCTGGCTTCCCTGCCCTGGAAACGCCTCTGTACTACTGTACAGCCTCCACACTGTACTACTTCATTCATATCACAAAAGTATCTCCTCTGGAAACTTTTAAGAGTGCCTTACAATGGAGTGCTTGTTCTGTGTGTGCGTGCGTGTGTGTGTGTGTGTGTGTGTGTGTGTGTCTTGCTGCTAAAACTGTCAGGACTTGAGGAGGAACTGTTTCATACCTTTTCATGTGTGTACTGAACATTCAGGGAGAGTCAGCACTAATAGAATTGTATTGGAATGAATGAATGAATGAATGAACTGGGTTGTTGAGCAGTTTAGTGCTTCTCAAACTGAGATGAATGACCAGTTTGATCAGTATTTTAAAAATATATATATTTGGGGGGCATGAGGTGGGAGTGCAGAGAAGGGGCTATGCTGATGAAATCCTACAAAATTCACTGGTGTTGAGACTAAGTCACATTACTATAACAGTGTCTACAGTGCTGCTCTCTGCGCTTGTCCGTATTTCATGGTGAGTCAGTCTGCTGTGAATGCCCCACACCGAGCACCACACTCGCCTAGGACACGGGGAGACATGTCAGCATAGGGAGACCTTTTGGGATCCGGAGAGTGAGGCAGCAACAGAGTGGCCACAAGCAACCGGAGAGCGAGGAGACAGATCTTTTTGACAACAATGCTCAAGAAGTTGACGTGCTCCTAGCCCAGTCTTGCTTCAGCTGTCTGTCCTAGAAACAATGATAGAAACGTACCATACTGAGGACACTGCCGCTGATCCGGGATAGAGCCCGGCAGGCCACAACCCGGTCCTCCCACTGCGGGCTGCTCAGCTCCATGGCGAGCATGGTGTGGATCAGATCCTGGGGAAGCGCAAGAAAGGTGTGGTGGTCACCATCACGTTCAGAGATCCTGGGACCTGGGTGAAATTATATCACAACACGGTCCCAGCACAAATAAAATCACCAGTACACAGGCTGCCCATCCCTAGCAAAGGAAAGCGTGGCTTGCGATACAGGGGGTATACTGTTCCCTCTGAGCCAGCTGATTCTGGGATCTTAACAGGAACAGAAGACTTCTGGGGCCTTCTCTCCTTTATTGTCATTCAAGTGGTTGTGAAAGCCTCGGTCTGAGGGTTTCACATCCGGGGGAAGTCACGAAACACAGTGGTGTCTGGTGTGAAGTTTCCATTTGTCGCTGGAAACTTGTCACAGAAGCACGTTCTGTGCAACCGGTTAGAGACCCTCTGCCGTCTGCTCTTTGCCTCCGCAAACTATGGTCTGGTGGAGACGACTTTGTGTCCACGCTCACCCCCCACAGTCCACTTTGCTCCCGAGGCTTGAGCGCATCCTACCTGACCACAAACACTGGCCTCAAGGGCCCAATGGTCCCCCAAACGTTGGTTCCCCTCTCTGACCTTCCCATGGACACGTACTGTCTTCCTGCTGAGATGGCTCAGGAGGGTGCACGATTGATCCTCGGTGTCCTTGTCCTTCTTGTTAAAGAGTTGGTGGAGAATCCTCTTAATCACGGGGTAAGTGGTGTCCCCTTCCAGAGCCAAGCACTGGGCTGCAGCCCAGCTGTTGGCCACGTCACCTGCCACGGGAGCGGAACAAAGCGATGCACGATGGTGATCTGCTCTGCCTGGGTGCTCTTCCCTGTGTTCCACTCCATCTAGAAGTCTAATCCCTTATTTAAACCATCCTGAAGGAAGCCTAAAAAGTTGTAAATCTTGGGCTGAGCCCCGGTGGCGTAGTGGTTGTGCGCGGGACTGCGGCCCACTGGGATGGAGGTTCAATTCCAGCAGTGGGGCTGGGCCTCCTACTCCCACTGCCGGAGAGCAGTGATGCCCCCCCAAAAAGTTGTAAATCCACAGCAAAAACTCAACCTGAAGGGTCAAACCCTAAAAATCACTCCTTAGAGAAGCAAGCAGTACTGGACTTCTCTCCTGTCAGGCACTATTCCTCCAGGAAGCCGGGGATGTGGGGGTGGAGGCCCAGGTGAAGTAGGTGGTTGTCTATGCAGACGCCAGTCTAGGTAGTCAGCCCCTTGCGCTCCCCTAGAAGTCCTGGAACAGCCTCTTTCTGCAACTGGCACTTGTCACTTAACAGACTTTTGACTATGGCTCCCATTATGCCAGTGGGCAATGCCTGGAAGTTTTTGTATAGAAATGGCAACGTGATGTATTCAGTTAGTGCTTTAAAATTTTTTTTCACAAAGAATTCTTTAATATCTTTTCTGTGTTTTCAGATAGTCCCTGAAACTCCTGAAATCACCTTATATTTCATTTCATTAGGAGCTCTTAAAACTCATCACAATCCATACATATATCATTTTGTCAAACACATCTGAACATATGGTGTCATCTTTTTCAGAACATTTTCTTTCTAGTTTGAGTCCCTGGTATCCTCATTTTCCCCCTTCTCTCCTCCACACTCCCTCCTCCATGCCCCCTTGATATCTTATAAATTATTCTCTAACCCCCCCTCGACTGCTGTCTCATTCACTCACTTTTCGGTCTGTCCCCCTGGGATGGGGAGTATATGTCGATCATCGTGGTCGGTTCCCCCTTACTCCCTACCCTTAACCTCCTAGAATCGCTGCTCCCTTCACCTTTAAGCCTTAACAAAAGCAAAACTCTTGAACACTTCTTAAAACTAAATAGCATAACTAGTGAATAAAAGAGATAGGCTTTGAGTATTATGCTAAGAACTCTCGACAAAAACCCCTACATAAACTACCCAGGGTCAGCGGCAGCAACTTGAGAGAGAGGAACCTGGGGGTAGGGGGGGTGGGGCAGCAAGTTCATGAGGGAAGGTACCTCAGAAGAGGAGAGGAAGAATGGAGATGCTGTCACGGAATGTTTGTAGAAACTAACTGGTGTGTTTGGGCGTATATTCTGAGCAACAAAATAGAATTGTTTTTATGGCACCACTGCCCTCCTGGTGGTCGTGGGCGCTATCCAGTGCTGCTCCTGAGAGCCGCCGCTAGATTTGAACCGCCAAGCCCGCGAGCCGCAGTCCCGCACTCAACCATTTACACCACGGGGGCTCAGCCCATGAATAGAAATTTTAAAGAATGTAGGATGGAGAGGGCCAGCAAAGGCCATGTGCACATACCCTGGTGAGGGTGTAAGCTGATTCTTTTCTGTTGAGAAAATCAATTTAACGTGTATTGGATAGCTCATCATTCTACAATCATTACACATCAAATTAAAAAAAAATACTTTGAGAAACACGTGATTTGAAAGGGGAGCATAGTTTTCAGTGAAATGCAGTGGTTTTTAATCCTGGTGTTGTATCACAGGTTCCACTTGGTGGCAGTGTACCTCTGGTAAAAAAGCTCCTTGAAAGAAAGACTAACTGCCCATTCTTCTGCCTCCGTTTACAAACCCAAACCCAAAGGCAGCCATCCATGGAAAGACCCAGACTGGGGAAAGCTGATGGTGAATCAGTTTGTCTCACTTTACCTCCTACTCCCTGGTCAGAAACGACAGGGAGCCACTCACCTTTCTTTCTTTTTTTTTTTTAGGCATCACTGCCCTGGTGGCCACTCACCTTTCAAGAGGGCAGCCTGCATGATGTCCCGGGCCAGGGGATTAGGTGACTGTCTGGCGTACTGGCACAGTGCGGCCGCCATCCGCACGTTGACATTCTGGTTATGAAGAGCAGCCATGAGGGCAGGCTGCAGAGCCTCTGGTAAATCCTGAACGGTTGGGTCACCTGTAGTCTTTCCATCTGTGGGCAAAAGAGAGCTTTTCTCTCAAACTGCTTCCTTCCTCATGCCACATGTTGGCCAGCTGGCTCTGAGCGGAGGGGCAGGTTCATACTGCTGCTGAAAGCCACCGTGGTGAGCTAAGCTCCAGCAACGGGCAGGCCTTTACAGCTCAGCACAAGCCCCCTAAGTAAGTGACCAGATTTTACGCGGGACACCATTGACCGGGGATGGGAGGTGGGGGTTCTTGATTAAAAATCTGGTCTCGGGCTGAGCCCCGGTGGCGTAGTGGTTGTGCGCGGGACTGCGGCCCACAGGGACGGAAGTTCAATTCCAGCAGTGGGGCTGGGCCTCTACTCCCACCACCGGAGAGCAATGATGCCAAAAATAAATAAATAAATAAATAAATAAATAAATAAATAAAATTAAATAAAAATCTGGTCTCTATGGAGCAACAAAAAAGTTCGTAGAACGCAAAAATAGTATTGTAATACATTTATTTAATTTTAAAATGCCGCGGGACGTTGTTAAATTGTTAAAAAGCGGGACATCTGGTCACCTAACACCCAGGACAGGGGTTGGCAAACTCTTGACCCTGAAGAGCCAAGCCTGTCCCTCCTCACCACTTTAAAATCGCTCAGGAGCCTTACATATGTTTTTCCAAACAATGAAATCACCATGATCTGAAAGAATCACCTTCACATGTTTTCCATGTGACTTCAGAGCCGCACGCTCACCCTGAAAGAGCCGCAGAGGGCTCGCGAGCTGCAGCTTGCCGACCCCTCCCCTAGGACAAGGCAGAACTGCCCAACAGGGTTTCCCAGGCTGTAAGAGGGAGCCCTGATGGTGCAGGGGTCCTCAAACTTTTTAAACGGGGCAAGTTCCCTGTCCCTCAGACTGCTGAAGGGCTGAACTATTAAAAGAAAAAAAAACCACTATGAATACATTCACTGTGGGCCTGGGATGAGTTGACTGCTAAGCAGGACAGACAGCACAGCAAAAACACCCAAGGGGCCAGATAAATGTCCTAGGTGGGCCGCACGTGACCCGCGGGCCACTGTTTGAGGCCCTCTGGTAGTGGTTACAGTACGAGGCTGCTAGCCCAGCAGCAGGCAGCTGATTCCAATCTACCAACTGCTCCAGGGGAGAAAGCTGTGGCGGTCTGCTATTTTGTTTTGTTTTGTTTTGGGGCATCACAGCCCTCTGGTGGTCGTGGGAGCTACCCAGCGCTGCCCCTCAGAGCCGCCGCTGGATTTGAACCACCAAACCCATGGGCCGCAGTCCCGCACTCAACCACTTACGCCACCGGGGCTCAGCCGGAGGTCTGCTTTTGTGAGAAGCCGTGGGAATCCGACTGGGCAGCTATGAGTTACTATGAGTCAGAAGCAACCTGATGGAGGGAGGGGGTTGGATTCTGTCTGCCACAGAATAGCCGAGGGGCTGGCACCACCAGCGTTCCAGTTAGTGGCCCAGCACTTAACCACTGCACTACTAAGGATGCTTACTCAGAGTGAGAAGCAACCACCTCGTGAAAGTTAGGGTCTGAGAGAGCACTTGAGGGCTACGAGGGAGTCAGGATTTTTCAGTAGGATTTCACAGTTTTTATCACCTGGATCTGTGCCTTGTAAAACTAGTTCCCCAGTAGATTACAGTGTTAAGGCTCTTGTAGATGAGAAACTTTGTTTATTAAACTGCTTATAGCTAATATCAAAATTTTTCTCTGTCTCAAAGGATTACAGACCATTGGTAAAAATGAAGCCCTTGATTCATGCTTCAAAGCTATTAAAAATTAAAAACTTAGGGGCTGAGCCCCCGGGGTGTAGTGGTTGTGCGCGGGACTGCGGCCCACTGGCTTGGCGGTTCAAATCCAGCAGCAAGGCTGGGTAGCTCCCACGACCACCAGAAGGCAATGGTGCCCCCCCCAAAAAAAAAACAAAATTAAAACTTAATGAATATACTCTAAGTAAAAGCAGAACTATATGCTAATTTCATTCATGAAAGTAATTAGAAATTATATTAACAAATCATATTCAGGAGAGTTATAATGATACACTGTCCTCTGGTAGGATTTATTTTAAAATTTAGCAACAGAGCTCATCCATAAATTAAATGAGAAAACCAGTGGTTGAAAGTTATCAGCCCCCACTTTTTGACATAAGTAGAAAAGATGTCCACATATAGATAGCCGCCACGTGTTTATAAGAATGAAGGAAAAGATATAGAAGAATATTTGCCAAAGTATAAATGTTACCTTTAGGGTAGAGTGAGGGCTGGGGAAGAGGTTAAAAACAACATACACGCACACATACACACGTATGTAGTATGAGGAAATATATTTACTAAAAAGAACATTTTTGCCACTTGGGAGGGAAAATGAGCTATTTAGGAAGGAGAAGCAATTGGAATTGATTAATCAACGATGAAGCAAGCAAGGAATCGTTCAAAATGACTTTCTGGGATCCAGCGCAGAGACTGAGTTCCGTTTGGGACATGCTAAGTTTGATATTCTTAAGGAGAGATTCCCCAGAATCTCACTGCCATCGAGGTGATGCCGACTCCCGGAGCCCCAAAGGACAGGGGAGAACGGCCCCTGTGGGCTTCCCAGACGGACTCACTACGCGTCTGCAAAGCCTCATCTCCAGAGGAACGGCTTGAATCGTCAACCTTGTGGCCAACAGCCCAACGCATACCCCCCATGTCACCAGGGCTCCATACTGACCTGAGAAGAGCGGAAATGCCCTTGGAGGGGCAGTATGCCCTTAAATGGACTGGGGGTGGGGTGGGGGCTTGTCCATTTAAATTTCCACCACGGTTTCATTCCATTTTCCAGTGAACTCTTGGGTGCCCCCTGAGACTTTTGGACTATTTAGGGCTGTACCTCTCCAAGTGGAAATCGGGAACTTCTCTATCGAGCACAGTGCACAGAAGAGGCACTGGGCCGGAGCCCGGGGTTTTTAATCATCCTCACACCTCATCTGTGTGGCATCTCCCTTGCTGAGAGTGAGCACCGACTCCTGGCACCCCCCTCCCCCCCGTGTGGGTCAGAGTAGAAATGCGCTCCACAGGGGGTTTCCTTGGCCCAGTCTTCAGGAGCAGATCTCCAGGGTGGTCTTTGGGGGCACCCTTGGGAGGGCTTGACCCACCCACCCTTTGGTTACCAGCGGGGGGAACACATTAACCATCTGTACCACCCAGGGACCCCTCTATGGCTGACAACACCCACCCCCATCAAGTGAATTCCCATCCCTGCCAACCGTTTATCGGGTTTCTGCGGCTGTAAGTCTTTACAAAGGCAGAAAGCCTCACCTTTCTCCACGGGAGTGACTGGTGTCTTCGAAGTGCCAGCCTTGTGGTTAGCCGTCCAACACTGATGAGGCGGAGCCACCAGGCCTCCTGGCTAATGAGGCTGAATACAGCAGGCCAGTCCCTGGGTCGAGATGGCCACCTGGGATGTGCTCTCAGGTGAGCTGGGTTGGTCTCCGCCTGCTTCAGGGGTTTGTGTATAGGGAGTTGGGCCGTGACTCTCACCTGAGTCCTGGCTGGTGGCAATTCGGGGTCCCTCCAGCGCTGCCATGGCACACGTGATGATGGCTTGGATCCGAATGTCATCGTGGATGCTCGTCAAGCTCCGAAGCAGGCCCTCCACTGTCTGATGGGACCACTTGACGACTGCTGCAGTGCAGGAGAGGGAAGAGGGCCATGTGGTTAGAGTGAGTGCTTGGCTGTAGACACGTGACAGGCAGGTAGGTTCCCCCGGCGCACTATTCAAGCAGAACACCAGTCCCGAATAACAGAGCACGCCAGAGATGGACTCCCTGGGGTGGTATCTCTCTGTTATCTGTGGACCCTCTCCGCTCCCAACTCTCTCTCATAGCCTATCTCTCTGTCTTAAGTTCTTGATGGTTTCTTTTGCAACATTTCTATTCTTGGGCAGTGAGGTCGTTAATGCTTATTGTGCCAACCTGGCCGATAAACACGTGGGGATAACTGAAGGGCAGAGAGATACATAGCTCAGTGAACCTTGCCTTCGAGTTCTGAGTCTCTTGCTCTCTGATGGTCCGACCAGGGTGCAGCTGCCTTAGTCAGTTTCCTGCCTCAGCTGACAAGGCTCACTTCCTGTGAGACATCCCTGAGGAGAAGCCACATGGACCTATCCTGATGCAGCCCTGGGTGCTGGAGCAGCCGCACGGAGACCCCTGCCAGTGCTGAGATGCTGACACGTTCACTGATTCGGCTTTCCTCCTGCAGTTGGCGTCACTGCGTGTGCTTGTGGGATGGAAGAGCGCTTTGTGGGTTAGTGTCATGCATGTGGGCGAATGTTGGACCTGTGGGCTTGGGCAGCACTGGGTTGGATTGTTTTCTTGATGGGCACTTGCCCTTTATATACAATGCTCTCTCTCTTTTCTTTTCAATAATTTTATCGAGGGCTCTTACAGATCTTATAACATTCAATACATCAGGGTTGAGCCCCGGTGGCATAGTGGTTGTGCGCGGGACTGCGGCCCACTGGGATGGAGGTTCGATTCCAGCTCCATGGAGCAAAGGGTAGGCCTCCTACTCCCACCACCTGAGGGCAGTGATGCCCCCCCAAAAAACAAAAAAAAAAAATCTAAAAAAAAAAAAACATTCAAGACATCATTTCTATCAAGCCTATTTGGACACATGTTGCCATATTTATTTCCAAATATTTTCTACTTGAGCCCTTGGTATAAGCTCCTCTTTCTCCCTCCCCTTTTATAAATCATTTTATTGTGGACTCATACAACTCCCCTCATGATCCATACATACATCAATTGTATGCAGGCCACATTTGCACACTTGTCATCACCACTCTCAAAATATTCTCCCTCCACTTAGGCCCCGAGTACCAGCTCCCCATATTTCCATTCCTCCTTTCCTCCCCCATTAACCCTTAATAATTTATAAATTGTTATTACTTTTTTCATATCGTACACTGTCCAATGTGTCCCTTCACTTGCTTCCTGGTTGTTCGTGCCCCAGAGAGGAGGTTATATGTAGATCCTGGAAATTGGTTCTCCCTTTCTATTCCACCATCCCTCCACCCTCCCAGTATCACCACTCCCACCACTGTCCTGAGGGAACTTCTATCCTAAATTCCCCATGTCTCCAACTCCAGTGTACATCCCCTGGTTTATCAGGTAGAATTGGGATCATGATAGTGGGTGGGAGGAAGCATTTGAGAACTAGAGGAAAGTTGCATATTTCATTGTTACTACACTGTACCTTAACTGGCTCATCTCCTCCCTGCAACCCCTCTGTAAGAGGATGTTGCTTCACCTACTGATGGGCTTTGGGACGATTCTCTTAGACATATGAGTTTCTTTAGATTTGTTTCTCTAATGTACCCAGACAAACACAGGCAGTATTTTTCCACCCTGCTTTTGATGCATTATTTACTGAGCATAAAGTTTCTTTCTTTTCCTTTTTTTTTGGGGGGGGGGACATCACTGCCCTTTGGTGGTCATGGGAGCTACCCAGCGCTTCTCCTGAGAGCCGCTGCTGGATTTGAACCGTCAAGCCCGCAGGCCGCAGCCCCGCATTCAACCACTTACACCACCGAGGCTCAGCCCTCTTTTTTTTTTTTTTTTTTTGTGGCATCACTGCCCTGGTGGGAGTAGGAAGCCCAGCCTTGCTCCTGGAATGCTGCTGGATTTGAACCGTCAACCCTGTGGGCTGCAGTGTGCACACCATTAAGCCACCAGGGCTCAGCCCTGAGCATAAACTTTCAGAGGTGAATAAGATGGGGTTCCAGAGTAGTTCTCAGGGTTGTGTTTTTCCACAAATTACTGAAATGTCACAGGATGGGATCGGCCCCTGCTACTTTTGATATATGAGCATGCATTTGATAGCACTGCAAGACTCTTGCCCAGCTTTGGTGAGGGATGGATTTCAAAAGCTGGAGATCCCACCACCAGAGGGCAGTGAGGCCTAAAAAACTAAAAAGAAACCCCTAAAAGCTGGAGACACCTTAGTCTAAGGTGAGACCAGCCCCTCAGAAACACAGACCCATGCCCTGGGATCTCGCTTCACTTACTCAGCAACCAGGCCGACGTCCACTCCTGCAACATCCGCTGCAGGACCACCAGCTGCCAGGTCATGTTCTCCGTCACTGCCTTGGTCTGCGTCCGCAGTCTCCTGGCCTCCAGGTATGTGTCCTGTTCCCCTTCATTCAGCAGCAGAGTCTTGGCTGGGAGGGGCAAGGCGGCCCAGCGTACAAACCCTTTCCTGGGCCTACAAGCTGAAACAACACGGCAACGTCAGGTCCTCTTACCCCTAAGCCCTGCCACATAGCCTTTCCAGCTGCATCGCGTTCCTCCACCTGGCCAGCCCCCAGGACCACAAAACCCTAGAGGGTACGTTTTCCCATGACGATAGATGGAGCTGAGTGCAGGAGCCCCGCAGAGAGGTAGGAGGCGTCTTGACGACAGAAATAACAACATCGCCATTTAGGGTTAGGGTTAGAAGAAAAAACAATTAAGCAATGCCATAGCCATGATGGGGAGGGGCAGATGTTCTAGATACTGTCATGGGGATGAGAGGAAGTGCAACCTGTGCAAGCTTTTTCATAAGTGAAATGAATCTCCAGGAGCACTCCAAACACTCACTGCCATCAAGCCAGTTCTCACAGCCACCCTAGAGGACAGGGTGGGACTGCCCCTGTGGGTGTTTGAGATTGTAACTCTCTGCAAGAACAGAGAGCCCCATCTTACTCCTGATGGTTTTGAGCTGCAGACCTGGAGCTCAGCAGCCTAATGCCTAGCCACCGCCACACCCAGGGAACAAGCTAACATTTGACATGGCGCCGGTCGTCACGGGGTAGTTAGCCACTGATAGCGAACAGACGAACTCAATTGTCTTTTTTTGTGTGTGGGCATCACTGCCCCCTGGTGGGAGTAGGAGGCCCAGCCTTGCTCCTGGAGAGCTGCTGCTGGGTTTGAACCACCAACTCTGTGGGCCGCAGTCCCGCACACAACCACTAGGCCCCCGGGGCTCAGCCCGATTGTCTTTTTGAATGTTTTGGATTGTGACAGGGGAATGCTTCCACAAGCTGCTGAATGTATTATGTTTCTTAGCTGCTGAAGTCGAAAGATCTTCCAAGAGATGACAACAGATTTCAGAACAAGAAAGGGAATGGTAAACATCATATAGACACTGTGATAGCTGTACAGAGTGGTTATATAAATAAATAAAATATGGCAAGGGAGGTTGGAGGGGGAAATGGGGAGCTAATAACAGGGAGTACAATAAAGAAGAAAATGTTCTAACACTGATTATGGTAATAATTGGGCAACGCTTCTTGAGTAAACTATTGTTTACTTGTGTCCAAAAAAAAAACCAAAAAACCACCTTGAAAAATATCATTAGGGGCTAAGCCCCGGTGGCGTAGTGGTTGTGCGCGGGACTGCGGCCCACTGGGACGGAGGTTCCATTCCAGCTCCCAGGAGCAAAGGCTGGGCCTCCTAATCCCACCACCTGAGGGCAGTGATGCCTAAAACAAAATAAATTTAAAAAAATATCATTAGGCTGGGACTGAGCCCCGGTGGCATAGTGGTTGTGCGCGGGGCTGCGGCCCACTGGGTTGGAGGTTCAATTCCAGCTCCACGGAGCAAAAAGCTGGGCCTCCTACTCCCACCACCTGAGGGCAGTGATGCCTAAAAAAAAAAAAAGAAAAAGAAAAAAAATATCGTTAGGCTGAGCCCTGGTGGTGCAGTGGTTGAGTGCGGGACTGGGGCCCACAGGGCTGACAGTTCAAATCTAGCAGCAGCTCTCCAGGAGCAAGGCTGGGCTTCCTACTCCCACCAGGGCAGTGATGCCACACACAAAAATACCATTAGGTGGATTGTGATAATAGTTATATGAGCCCCTAATAAAATGATTTAAAAATATATCTCGTTAGGTAGTCTTGTGTTCTGGACTCAGTGGCCTCTGTGATCTCTGAGAGCTCCGAAAGCCTCGTTCTCAGAAGACGCGCAGCTTGCCACGCCTTGTCCATCAGCAGCAGGTTCTTTCTCACCCATTTCTGTTGATCCACAATTTCACTGCAACTCGGTCACCTTTGCATTCACTGGGGATCTTTCCCTGTCTTCGGCGCTCCGGGAGCACTGCACTTCACACCGTGGGGAGACTCCGGGCAGTTTCAGATCAGATGCTGGATAGGGTCTCTCTTCCCAGTGCCACTCACACAGTGCCTGGCTGTCGGCTCGCGCTTCTCCGTGTTAATGAAGCAGCCACTTACTGGGACCTGCCCTGAGGCCTCTCTGCGTGGTTTCTCTCTGCGTCCACCCGAGGGGCGTGGGAGCGTGGGGGGAAGTGCCTGGAGCTGCCATCACTTGAACCTCCTCTCCCAGGGGCTGCTGGCCAGCCGGGCAGCCCTGGAGAGAGGGAGGGGTGGGGCTGGGGAAGACAAGAAGGTGTCCGTCCTTCCTGCTGCAAGTGTTACAGCGCAGGGAGCCCATTCGAATGACGAGGCCGCAAGACAAAGAGCCTCGAGAAATGGAGATGCGGTCTCTGGAAGGATGGGTGCATTTTGTTTCAGAAGCTCAGGTTTGCTCCCCTGCCCGTGTGGCTCACAGAATGAGAAGCGGCAGGCTTCCTCTCAGAATCTGCCAGGTGAAATGGGCTTGGGTGTAGACGAAGGAGAGAGACCACGAGGTGGTCGGAGAGGAACGGGCAGTGCAGGTGGGACTGGGCCAGGGGGTGGACATCCCCTGGAAGTATTTGAAATGTGGCCTTCCTTATTAGTAGTGGCCTCAAGCCACTTGGCTGCTGGGAGATTTCAATGGAATGGGATACAGTGTGCTACTCTGTAGTTACAGTTATGACTTAGTATGAGATGACTTTTCATAGAGAGGGACCCTCCCCCCCGCCGTCCCCTAGCGGCTGGTGAGGTCCTAGCCCATGATCTTAAAGAAGTAGATCGTCAGGACATTCAAGAAGCAGTTGAACATCCATCATTGCCCGCCCCCCCCCCACCCCCCTGCTGTCTTACGTGCTTCGGGAATTGGCTGGGAGCTCCACTTCTCTGGGCTTTCGGGGAAGACCCTCCGCAGCTGCTTGCAGTACTGATTGGCGTTTTCCAGGAAAATCTGGTCTCTCTCTGCACCAGCCTTGTGAACGATCTGGACATTGTCTGTGGACCGACAGAAACAATGAGTGCCCCAGCACCTCCTCCTTGCCCCTCTACCTGGGTGTCCAGTCTCCGGGATCAGTCCCTGTGACTTCTGAGCCCACACGGCGGCACTTCCTTCTAAGGTGTCCCCGTTGGTGGGCTCTTTTGTTGTTGTTGTTAGTGGGCTCTGAGAATCTGTTCGTGGAGCCCGGGATGGTGATGTTTTCCATCAGGAAGGCACGGCCGATTTACCTCATCATCATTGTCCCCTCGGAAGAGCGACATACATAAGAAAGCACCTGGTTCATCTTTCATCGGCCACCAGTACCTCACTCTGTGCTGTGAGACACTTTGAAGACACTTCGCACTGACAGCAGTTTAAGAGCGAGATGAGGTCAAGGAAGAAGAAACAACCTGGACGGTGTAGCCCTAGAAAAGGTGTCCTGGCAGCCCCGGCTGCAAAGCGTGCCTCCCCAGACCGAGCGGGCTGACCCCCTTTTGTCAGAGTAAGAAAGGAGGAGTCGGTGCCCCCCTCCCTCCCGGCAATTAAACCCTTTTCTGCTAGATCCTATCATCTAGGAAACGGCAGATAACTGCTCGTGCAAGGAATCCCGGTGATGTAGTGGGCACACGTGGGTTGGGCTGCGAACTACAAGGTCAGCAGTTCAGAAGCCCCAGCTGCTTTGAGAAAAGGGAGCTTTCTACTCCTGTAAAGAGTTATAGGCTTAGAAAATCATAGCAACAGTTGTGCCCTGTTTTTTTTTCCCCCTTGTCTCCCAAATGTAAAATCAGACAGACAAGTTTTGTCGTCTTATATTATTCTGGGAATTCCCGTAGTACTGGCAGGGAACCTGTCAGCAGTAAATCTGATAACAGGTTACGAACAGTGCAGCCCTGTTTTAAATGTCATGAGTTGGCCTTGATGGTAGTGAAGTCCTCCCCTCCCTCTCTCCCTCCCTCCCTCCCTCCTTCATTGTTCCCTCAGCCTCTCTGGATTGTCCCAGCCCCTCCAGGGGGTGGAATCATCCCTTTAGGAAAGGCCTGCTGTCAAGGATCACAAATTGGGAGGGGACCCAACAAAACCAACTCAACTCTGATACAATCAACTCCAATGCTCAGAGACCCTCTGGGACTGAGAAGTGCCTCCGTGGGTGTCGGAGACACCTGTGGGGCGGCTGGTGATTTTGAATTGCTCACCTTGCAGTTAGCCGCCCACTGCATCTCCACTACACCACAGGGCTCCTGGGAAAGGGAAGGTCACGGGCATTTACTGAGCCCTCTGAGGTGCCAGACAGTGGTCAGGAAGCATTCAAAAGCATTTCACATGCTCCTTACTGGTCAATCAGGCTCCGACAGATTCTTTGCTTCCAGCGACCGGGAAGTGGCCACACCAGAATTCAAACCCAGATCTGCCTGATTGTAAAGCCCATAGTTTCCCCTCCATGTATCGCTGCAGTCAGGCACGAGCTCAAGGTGACAGACGAGAGAAAGGTGGACGGAGAGCAGGGGGAGGGGATAGAGAAGAGGCCGGCTGTTTCACAAAGCAGACCCGCCGACTGGACAATGTCCGCCTGCTTACGGCAAGAAAAGACTAGTGAAACGGCGTGGCGGGGAACCTGTTTTCTCTTCACCAGTGACTACTGCCCTCTTTCCCTAACTCCAGTGCTGATAACCTGAGGGGGACTGTCCCGCTCATCAGGCCCATGCCTTTTTCACTGGCACCCCACCCAAGGGCACCTCCAGAGACAAGCCATGGACCCACAATCACGCCCCTCCAGCAACTGCCTCCCGCCTCCCTGGCCCTACCTCCACCCCCACCACAGGGTCCCAGCACTCTTACCAAAGTAAATCTCCTGTTCAAAGGCGTTGGCTGTGGCGTAAGCAAACTTGCCAGCTCGGGGGTTCACCTGTCTGTAGTGGCTCTGGTCTGGGGACTGGTAGTTTTCTGACGTCACACTGATGGCCTCAACAGTCTTGTTGGTGCTGAGGAGTTTTGCTTCACTTGTCTCTGCTTGTGGCAAGTACCCGGGCAATCTGGGTAGGGGTAAGAGCAGGGAAGATGGGAGGGAAGGTAAGGGTGGGACCCCTCCCCTCTTTAAGCTCAGCTGGATTGTCGATTTTGCCCCCAAAGCCAGCGGAATATGATGCTGTCTGAGAGCCTATCGAAGGCCACACATGTTCCTTCTTGGCTAATATTTGTTCTGCACTTACTAGGTGGTGGCGTGCCAGTGTGGCTTGTGCCCTGCAGAGCTTTTTCTGTGACATCGGAACCCTGATGGCTTACATGTCCTCGGGAAGGACCCTTAATTCCTAGGCGATCTCAACTGGTCTATTATGGGTGTGTGTGATAAGGGGGCTTCAAAAAGTCTTAGGGGGAAATGGAATGAAAGGATGGACCCAAGTCTTTCACATTGGCATGATACTGCCGGCCCCCTCCCACAGTATCGATCCGACAAGTAGCTGGAACACCGTGTCTAGCTGTCCAATAAATGAATAAGGAAATGGGGCTGAGCCCCGGTGGCATAGTGGTTGTGCGCGGGACTGCGGCCCACTGGGACGGAGGTTCAATTCCAGCACTGGGGCTGGGCCTCCTACTCCCACCACCAGAGAGCAGTGATGCCAAAAAAAAAAAAAAATGAATAAAGAAATGGATTTCTTTTTTTTCTTTTTTTCTTTTTTAGGCATCACTGCCCTGGTGGTGGGAGTAGGAGGTCCAGCCTTTGCTCCTGTGAGCGGGAATTGAACCTCCATCCCAGTGGGCCGTAGTCCCGTGCACAACCACTATGCCACCGGGGCTCAGCCCAAGAAATGGATTTCTGGTGGCTTCCCTGGCCCAACTCTTGGGCCTTGGGACCGCCCAGGAGCTTGTGGTGCTCCTGTCTCTGTCTCTCTTTCTCTCTGATGTTCCTTCCCTTCCCCAAAGTCCTTCACTACCTCCAATAAATCATATATAGTTATTTTTCATTCCTAAAAAAGAAAGAAAGAAATGGCTTCCCACCTCCTGGTAGTTCAGTTGGGGAATCACAGGGGTTATCGTAGCTCTGATTTCTTCATGGCGGTAGCCATGTGTGAGAAAACAGCCGTCTTTGAGGCTGAGACATGCTACGCAGTCCTACGCTGGCTGTGTGACTCTCTCCCTGCTGCTGGTGGGTGTCCTTGTCAATGACACCCTGGTTTTCTTTGTTTGCTTTTTGTTTGCTTGTTTGGGGTTTTTTTGGGGGGGCATCACTGCTTCTGGTGGTCGTGGGAGCCACCTAGTGCCGCTCCTGAGAGTCGCCGCTGGATTTGAACCGCCAAGCCCGCGGGCTGCAGTCCCGCACTCAACCATTTATGCCACCGAGGCTCAGCCCGATGCCCTGGTTTTCTTATTCAAAGCGAGGCAGGACCAGATCTCAGAGCCACGAGTCTCTGTGCCTTGCTCTCTACTGCGGTGTATTTCTTTTTGTGTATGTGTGTGTGTGTGTGTGTGCGGTGGGAGTAGGAGGCCCTGCCTTGCTCCTGGAGAACCGGGGTGTGTTTCTACCAGCCCCTGGAAGTAAGTGAATCAGCCAGATGGCCAAGTTAGGGGGAAGACTTGAAAATGGATCTCTTGAAGGCAGGAATCTGGAGGGGATGACAGACATCTCGTGCCTAGAGGCCAGGGCTGCTACCCAATAGCCTAAAGGGGACAAGGCAGGCGAAGAAATCTTCTCATGGAGAGCTGGGGGGGGGGGGGGCGGGCGTGGAAGAGTGCAGGTGGAATTGACAGAGCGCATTCAGAAATAAGGAGTAGGACCCCCACTCCCCCGAGTCCCTTGAAGGGGAGCCAGGCGCTTAAGGGATGCCCAAGGTCTGGGCCAGACTACCTGTAGTAAACGGGAAGCAGGAGTTCTGGCTTCTCTTTCTCCTGCTTGGGCACAGGGGCACTTCTGCACTCAAACTCCGCCACCTCCTCGGCCTCCAGCTTGTCCAGGAGCTCCAGGTCACTGGTGGAGGTGAGCTCATCCCGGATGTGGCTCCAGTCGTACTGCTGGTGCAGGAAGTTCTGCCACTTGTTGGGGGGGACGCCAGGGCACAGAGGACGCTTGTTCATGATCCACCGGGCCGTGCGCTGGTTCAGCTGCTGCAATATGAACGTCTCCCACGCTCGGATCTCCTTCTCCAGAGGCGAAAGCCAGACTTCCCTCTCCTCCAGGTCCACATCGGAAGAGGAGGACAAGCACACCAGAGACGGCTCCTTCTTGGATTGAAGGACGGGAGCTCGTTCCCAGACGGCACCGGATAAGTTGGATTTCTTCAGCTTCTGCTTCAGATGGGCAGGATCCTTCTTCGTCTTCACGGGCTGAGCGGCGACCTCTGGCAAGGGCTCCGAGCACTCCACGAGTGGGAGGCTGATGGTTTTCCTGGGACGCCGTTTCTTGACTCTGGGAGGCTGGACGAGGCTGTCTCCCTTGTAGAGGTGATCAAAGGAGCACTGGCTGTAGGGGACGCTGGGCCGCCCTCGCTGCCACACCACCTCCGGAGAGAAGGTGAGGTCTGCGGCGGCATTCTGGACATACTGCTGCTGGAGGAGGCGGCTGTGCCGCGGGCTGAAGTGGAAGGCTGGGGCCGCCCTGGAGACAGACCTGCACTCCGCCTGGGCGCCCCGTCTCACGCGGCAGAGAAACATGCCCCATCTCAGCTGAGTGGGGAGGGACTGATGGAGGGGGTGCGAGGGGGAGGCCTTTCCCTTTGAGTTCTGGCTCATATCCATTCCCCGAAACCGCTCTTCCCTGCTGCTGGCCCGGAGGCGAGCCCTGGACCAGAAAGTGGACACCTGTGAAGGGGAGGAGAGGGACTGATGAGAAGAGCCCCAAGCCAGACGCCAACTACCACCACATTCAAACCCCCCATCTCTGGAGGATTCTGATTCCTCGCGAGCCTCTCTTGATGATCAATCTTTTTAAAAAATTTAATCGTCTTATTGGGGGCTCATACAACTCTCACCACAATTCATATACATCCATCCATCATGTCAAGCACTTGTGAACATTTGTCGCCCTCGTCATTCTCAAGACGCTTGCTTTCCACTTGAGCCCGTGGTGTCAGCCTCTTATTTCCCCCTCCCTCCCCACCCCCTCCTCCCTCACGAACCCTTGATAACTTATGATTATTATTTTTGTCATATTTTTCACCTTCTGACATCTCCTCTCACCCACTTCTCTGCGGCCTGTCCCCCAGGGAGGAGGTTATATGCAGATCGTTGCAATCGGTTCCCCTTTCTACCCCACCTTCCTTCCACCCTCCCGGTATTGCCACTCTCAACATTGGTCCAGAAGGGATCATCTGGCCTGGATTCCCTGTGTTTCCAGTTCCTATCTGTCCCAGTGTGCATGGCTGTCAATTTGAATGGAATCAGTCAGCCTCCTCTTTCTCCTGTGCAGCAGCTGACGGACTTAAACCACAGACTTTTTGGGTAGCAGCCCACCCCTTACCCCCCCAGGACCCCGCAGGAGTGCAGACACTGGTAGCCTATATCCATGTGGGACGAGGATCGTGGAGAATGTGGATGTGGGAAGCCGTGGGAAGGAGAAGGAGAAAAGAAAGAGACAGTGCTGACATTCTACATATTCCTTGCACCTTGGTTCAGACCCTTGCCTCCAACTTGTCCCAAAGCTCAGACACGTAGCTCCTTGAGGGAGATGATGAATTGTCAATAGTCTCTCACATGTGTGATTTCTCCACTGGTGTTTTTCAAAAGGCTTATAACATTACATTAAAACAATTTGGCCTGACACTCAGGGTTATTATCCCATGAATGTGATCCCAATTTATGCCCTTGTCTGGACACATGCTTTTATTTGAACTAGATGAGTCTACTAGCTCGCTCTCTCTTTCTCTCTCTCTCTCTCTTGCATTGAGAAGGATTTATTTTAATAAAATTCATTTGTGAGATTGTCACTTTAAAAAACCACATTTTATTAGAACTTAATCCAGACATTATACCCATGGCAGTCATGTGCTTATGTTAATTTTATGATTGAAATGTAGGGGTGGAGTCTAGCCTGTTAATCTGGAGATAGCCATTGAGTAGCCAATGAGGCCTCTATGTAGGCATGACTTTCTTCTGAGACTTCTGGGAAATCTCGTGATATTTCCCTCGTGAAGATGAGAAGCTATCTTCCCCAGTTGTTGGGAGTTAGTCTTGGAGACAATTAATCACAGACAACACAGGATGGTGGCATCCGGGAGGCTGGAGTAGCCGGCGGAGAGACCACACGGCTTTGCCCTGATGGAGCCGGACCTCTGAGGCTGGGGCAGCCACATGGAGGCCTCTGCCAGCGATGAGCTGCTTCTGCCACCACGGGATGCTGTTGATGGACCCTGAGCCCTGGAAGCGAGGAGCCATGGGGAGACCCTTGTCGATGCCGGAACTCTGCACCCACTGACCTGTGACTTTGTGAGTCAGAAGGAGACTTTATGGACTGATTTTGGGCATATGGGTTAATATCGTACTTGTGACTTTGAGCTGGACTGGGCTGGGATGTTTTCTCAATGTTCCTCTTGAATATAAACCCATTCCTTATATCCATCTGCTTGTCTTTGAATTTGTTCCTCTAGTCTACCCGGACTAACACAATACCATTCAATAGTTCAGTCATATCAAATAGTGTTGTACAATCTTCCCCCTCCCCACTGCCTCCAGTCGATTCTGACTCATGGTGACCCTCGCAAGCAGTGGTTCTCACCCTGTGAGTCATGGCCCCTTTGGGGGTCAAATGACCCTTTCACAGGGGTCACCTGATTCATATCAGTAGTGAAATGACAGCGATGAAGTGGCAACAAAACTAATTTTATGGCTGAGGGGGGCTCACCACCGCATGAGGGACGGTATGAACAGGTCACGGCATGCGGAAGGTTGAGAACCACTGCTTTAGAGGGCTGCGAAAGCTATAAATCTTTTTTTTCCCTTCATGTCTGTAACAAAACTTATCCCTGAGGCTCAGCAGAGAGGAAGAGGGCCCGTGAGTTACAGTGTCTCTGTAGTAGCCTTTTGGGCTAGTGCCTGCCATGGGTAAGGCAGATATTGAATTTGACACAGTTGCAGGAAAGCTATAAATCTTTATGGAAGTGGTGTGGTACAATTGTGGTCTCATTGGCCATCTCCAGATTGACAGGCTAGACTCCACCCCTACACTTTTAATCCTTAAATTGACACCAGATGAGGTGACTGCCCCAGTCTAGGAAGAAGCAGAGAGCTGCACCAAGAGGTTTGAACTGTCAGCAGGCAGACATTTTCAAAACATTTTCTGCCTTCGTGTACTCCTTGATATCAGCTCCCCATTACCTCCTCCAGCCCCATCTCTCTTGCCATACCCCTCAGGAAATGTTATTCCCGTTATTGTCTCTTTAGATTCATCCATCCTGGGTTTCATATAAAACATATAAAAATATATAGCAGTCAAGAAGGCTACCCACAATGACAAACTACAATAGAGAGAAACACTAATATGAAAAAACCCCACAGAACATATTAGATATCAAATCAAGCGCATCATGTATCAAAAGGGAGCTCAAATGACAAGACTATACCCATTCCAGTCATATTTATCAATCTGCTAACATCATCTTTACAATATTCTCTGTCTGATAACCAGGTTATCCCCAGACCTCAATTATGGTCAGATGGAAATCACTGGCAGTTTATTCTGTGCATAGGTCCTGTGAAAATATTTTGGTCTCACGCTGTCATCCTTAGTCTTCTGAAAACAAGAATCTCACTATGTATCCCTGATACTATTTCCTTCTTTGGATTTGGATTATATAATATACAATCCTTGGATCACAGGTGTTGGTGTGCTTCTTCCAGATAATCTTATTGATCATCTCCTGGAGCATGAGGTCCTTCTGTTTATAGGGTCGTTGATTTAGTCCATGGTAATGAATTTAAAACACTATTGAGAAAGGGAGATTGAATGAGTTTAGGCTAACTACACATGGTAGTTACATGAATTATTGACTTATACAGAATAAATTCTTATGTGGCCACTATTTACACAAACAATGGGAGTTGGCAGTCAGGCGAAACTTATAATATTCACTGACACTGTCACACACAGGTCTGCCAAAATAATGAGTCATATATAAATTAACACATTGCGGACAGATCCAGGATTTATCCAGTCTTTAATGTGTTAACTTGAAGATGGGTTTTGGATTTCCACTACTTCCCCACCCCTTCACATTGATTTGGTTGCTTGATTTTTAACTTCTTGATTTTAAAATATCCAGTCTTTAATGTGTTAATAAAGCAAGCTGGGCACTGAAGTACCAAGCAAATGATAGTCTGCCTACTCCCAGTTCAAAACTCTTGGTATAGTTCTGCTTCTCTTCTGCTTCTTCACACACTCCGGCAGTTACTTAATCTGGTGTCAATTTGAGGATGAAGAGTGTAGGGGTGGAGTCTAGCCTGTTAATGTGGAGATAGCCAATGAGACCTCTGTGTGGGCGTGGCCTTCTCTCCTGAGAATTCTGGGAAATTGAGCAATTCCGTCTTGGAAGCAGGAGACACTCTCTCTCTGCTCACTCTCTTGGAGACGCTCGACTGACAAGGCCGGCTCCTGTGAGACATCCCTGAGGAGACTGGACCTAGAGAAGCCAAGTGGAGACTCCTGCCAGCACTGAGATGCTTCTACGCCACTGACTTTGCCCCCACTCGCCTGGCATCTTTCTGCACTCAGCACTATTGCATATATTTCGTGAGCCTGGCGAGGGCTTTAGAGATTCCTGTTGGACAGATGGGCTAATATCAGACTTATGACCTTGGACTGAACTGAGTTGGGATGTTTTCTTATTTATTTTGGAGGGGGGATGTTTTCTTAACGTGCAGTTGCTCTTGTCTATAAGCCTCTTTCTTCTTAAAATTTTTTCTTTAGTTTTTTTTTTTTTTTAGGCATCACTGCCCTCTGGTGGTGGGAGTAGGAGGCCCAGCCTTTGCTCTGTGAGCAGGACTTGAACCTCCATCCCAGTGGGCCACAGTCCAGCGCACAACCACTACGCCACCAGAGCTCAGCCCTAAGCCTCTTTCTTATACACATAGCGTTTCTATGGAGTTGTTTCTCTAGTCTACCCAGACTAGAGAACATCATGTCGTTTCGGTTTTAGGACACAGGTGTGTTTGTGGGAGAGCCCAGTTCACCTAGTGGCGTTTCCACATTGCATCCCTCTGGGAGGGCCTTTGGAGTGTGTGGTGCACCTAGGAGACCAGGGTTCCATGTCCTGGTGTTCTGTGGTCGGGGACCCAGGGATTGTTAGCTCTTGGCCTCCCCATTGTGCTCTCCCTCCCCATTGTGGCAGTTCCTTCTGTGGCACTCCCCCACCCCCACCCCCAAAGCCTTCTTCTATACTCCACACAAGTCCTCCGCATCCTTTAAGGCCTAGTTCAGTGCCTGCCTGCGCCAAGAAGTCTCTCTTAACCAATCTAAGATACCCTCACCAGAATTTATAAACCCCTCTTATTCCATACCACTGATTTTTAACTTATAATCGCACGACCCCTCACATTGCTATTGTTTAACTAGGCAGTCTGCGCAAAGCCCGCTTCTCTCATCTCTTCTGTCCTTCAAACTCACCCAACATTGGTTGCTACATAGCCTTCCATGTGAAAATCTTCCACAGCGGCAGAACATTTCATTACGTGGGTAAGCCACCTGCCTCTTCCTTCGCTATGGGCTGACTGTTCCCAGGTTTAACTAGTATGGGAAGCACTGGAGAGAACAACTGCTTAGATTCAGAGTTTGATTTTTTTTGGGGGGGGGGGCATCACTGCTCTCCGGTGGTGGGAGTAGGAGGCCCAGCCACTGCTGGAATTGAACCTCCGTCCCCGTGGGCCGCAGTGCCACGCACAACCACTACGCCACCGGGGCTCAGCCCTCAGAGTTTGATTTTGTTATATTTTGTTTTCCTTCTGAAGAATTCCCTCTGCCTAATAAAAAGAACACCTGCCCAGTGGTGGGAGTGGTGATACCGGGAGGGTGGAACAGAAAGGGGGAACCAATTGCAGGGATCTACAGATAACCTCCTCTCTGGGGCACGGACAACAGGGAAGTGAGTAGAGGGACACATCGGACAGTGTACGCTGTGAAAGAGTAATAACAATTTGTAAATTATTAAGGGTTCATGGGGGAGGGAGGGGAAATATTGGGGAGCTGGTACTGGGGGCCTAAGTGGAGGCCTTAAGAGTGTGACTTATTCCCCTCTCTTCCAAGAATTAAATCTGATCTCTAGTGAGCCGCTTCTTGCTGAGGCCCAGCATCCCTCCAGACGCCTCTCAGCTAAACTAGAAAACTCCACCCAAGTCAGCCGCACGTGAACACAGTGATAGCCATCCAGGGCTTTTTTTTTGTACATAAAACTAAATTTAGAAAAAAAAAAAGCTAAATTTAATTCCTCCACCTCTTTTTAATCGTGAAGGATCTATCATTACAAGGGCATGTGGTATTCAAAAACTTGGCCTGGAAAAACTAGGGGAAAGGCCACAGGCTGGTCACAAGTTATTTTCCTGGAGCAGTGCCCCGTGCAGTGGAGGGTGAGGCACTACCTCGAGAGATGGCAGAGCCATGTGAGGAACCTTGCCCCGTTTGTTAAATATCTGTATTCCTTTGCTGTAAGAAAATGGTATCATCAGCAGGGAGTTTCAGCCACAACTGAAAATTGACCTTAAACTTGATCTCTTTACCATCCAGTGCTAACCAAGTATTAAAGATGTTGAGTGATGCGGCCCGCAGACTTGGCGGGTCAAATCCAGTGGAGGTTCTCAGGAGTGGCACTGGGTAGTTCCCATGACCACCAGAGGCAGTGATGCCCATACACACACACACACACACACACACACACACAAAGATGTTGAGTGATTGCAGGACTCCCACATGAATTTAGAGAACCACAAGACCCGATTGTATGAGGCTGAGCCCTGGTGGCCTAGTGGTTGTGTGCGGGACTGTGGCCCACAGAGTTGACAGTTCAAATCCAGCAGCAGCTCTCCAGGAGCAAGGCAGAGCTTCCTACTCCCACAAGGGCGGTGATGCCACAAACACATACAAACAAACAAACAAACAAACAAACAAACACAGAAGAACCGATTGAATGCATCGCACACTTCTGACTGAAGATCTGCTGAGTTGTGAGCTAACACTGTGAAAATCACATCTGAAGAAAGCAAAAGGCCATTAAAAGGGCTAGAAAGGAAAAAAAGAGATGGCTGTCAAGAGACCCTCTGAAACTTGCTTTTGAATGTAGAGTCGTTAATGAGAATGGAAGGAAGGATGAAGCACAAAAGCTGAACAGAAAGTGTCAAAGGGCCCCTTGAGAAGACAAAGTAAAATATTATAATGACGTAGGAAATGCTCTGAAGTTAGAAAGCCCCAAAGGAAGAAGGCACGCAGAATGTCTCAAGCTGAAAGAAATGAAGACAAATCCAAGCCTTCAGTTGCAATATTGAAAGAGTCAATGAGCCAAATAGTGAATGCTGCGGGAAGCACCCAGTGAAGATGGAAGAAGCACACAGCCATTGTATCAAAAAGAATTGGCGGGTGTTCAACCATTTCAAGAGGTAATATGTGATCAAGAACGGAGAGCATCGAAGGAAGAAGTATAAGCTGCATGAGGGCATTAACGAACAACAAGCTCTGGGAATTGACGGAATGCCAGTTGAAATGCTTCAGAAACTGACGGCGTGCAGGAGGCAATGACTCCTCTGATAAAAAGAATGGAAGACAGCTACCTGGTCAAACATCTGGATGAGATTAATATTTGTGCCAAATCTGAAAAGAGATATGACCCAACAGGATGTGGAAATTATTGAGCAACATAAGAACCGTAAAATTACGTGGAAGATGATACAAAAGCAGTTGCAACAGTACATCAGCAGGAGCTGCCAGAAATTCAACTTAGATCCAAACGAGGGTGTGACAAGAGGAATACGATTGCTGATGTCATATGGATCTTTGCCGGAACCGGGAATACCAGAAAGACATTTACTTGTGCAAAGATGTTTGACCATGCAAAGGCATTTGACTGTGTGAATCATAATAAACTATTTTATATTGATTGATAATTTTCACATTCTGTTGTATCACTCTTTTGTTTGCTTTTGAGTGGGCACATATATGAGTCTCTTCCAGTTCGGTCAGATAGTTGTCTTCCAAATACCCATACTATGGATGATGTTGTGAAGAATGGGAATTCCAGAACTCTTAATTGTCATATGAAACCCACTCCTGGAGCAAGAGGATGCTGTTTGAACAGAAGAAGGGGATTCTGCATGGTTTAACATCAGGGAAGGTGTACATCAGGGTTGTCCTTTTACTACACATACTCAATCTGCAGAAGAAGAAGAATGTGCATCAGGATTGGAGGAAGGTTGACTAACAACCTGCAATATGCAGATGACAGTTTTGTTTGCTGAAAGCCAGGAAGATTTGTTGATGATCAAGGACTGCAGTTGTCCATATGGATTGTAATTCAAGGTAAAGAAAACCCAAATCTTCCAAATGGAACAATAGACAACCGCATGATAAACAGAGAAAAAACTGACGCTGTCAAAGACTTCATTTTACTTGAATCCTCAGTCAACACTCAGGGAAGCAACAGTTAAGAAATCAAGTGAGTGACCAATACCACAGATCTACATATAACCTCCACTCTGGGACACGAACAACCGGGAAGCGAGTGAAGGGACACATTGGACAGTGTATGATATGAGAAAGTAGTGACAGTTTGTTAATCATTAAGCGTTCGTGCAGGAGCGGGAAGGGGGAGAAGGGAAATATGGGGAGCTGGCACTGGGGGTCTAAGTGGAGGGAGGATGTTTTGAGAGTGATGATGGCGACAAGTGTGCAAATGTGGCCTGCGTACAATTGATGTATGGATGGATCGTGAAGGGAATTGTATGAGTCCCCGATAAAATGATTCATAAAAAGGGAGGGGGAATTAAATAGATATATTACAATACTATTTTTGCATTCTATGAACTTTTTTTGGGGGGGGAAGCATCACTGCCCTCTAGTGGTTGTGGGAGCTACCCAGCGCTGCTCCTGAGAGCCCCCGCTGGATTTGAACCACCAAGTCTGCAGGCCGCAGTCCCGCACTCAACCACTTACAGCACCCGGGCTCAACTCTCTATAAACATTTTTCTTCCTTTTTCTTTTTTTATTTGTTTTTGAGGCATCACTGCCCTCTGGTAGTGGGAGTAGGAGGCCCAGCCTTGCTGCTGGATTTGAACCTCCCACCCAGTGGGTCACAGTCCCATGTTCCTGCTGTTGCTAGGTGACTCTGACCCATAACGATCACGTGTACAACAGAATGAAACATTGCCTGGGCTTGACCATACTCACGATAGTTGCTAGTGTGAGTCCATTGTTATAATCACGGAACCAATTCATCTCATCGAGGATCTTCCTCTTTTCACTGACCCTCTACTTTGCCAGCATGATGTCTTTATCCAGACACCCGTCTCTCCTGGTAACATGTCTAAAGTATGGGAGACTAAGTCTCTCCATCCATGCTTCTAAGGTAGCGGGACATCATTGACCGTGGGGGTAGGGGGAGAGGTACATTCTAGATTAAAAATTTGGTCTATAGAGAGCAACAAAAATGTTCATAGAGGGCTGAGCCCCGGTGGCAGGTACCATTGTTCTTACAAGTCGGAGACCTTGTTAGATGCACTGGGTGCAATGTAGGGGTGCTGAGGTATTACAGCCTTGAAAAAGAATGGGAAGAAAAGACCTTGGCATCAAAAACCCCCTGCCATCAAGTTGATTCTGACTTAGAGCGACCTTCTTTAGGGCTTCCCTGAGACGATCGATCTTGGGGAACAGAGAGCCTCAACGTGTGTGTGTGTGTGTGTGTATTGAACTGCCAGTCTTGGGGGAACTTGATTAGAGTGTGGGGCTCCATAGTATTTTCCATCCTGAGCTATAAGCTAGATCAGCTCAAGCTGGATCCTTTATCTCACAAACAGCCCCGGAGAACCTGAAGCCGAAAGGGAGGTCGGTCCCGTGTGTGTTTGTGCTCTGGAGAAACAAACCAGCCTTAGCTATACAGAGGATTCTGACTCCCAGTGGTCCTCTGACTGAAGTGACCAGACATCTCACTTTTTAATAATTTAACAACATCCTGTGGTATTTTAAAATTAAAATAAATATATTACAATACTATTTTTGCAGTCTATGAAAATGTTTGTTGTTCCATATAGACCAAAAAAAATTTTTTTTTGGGGGGGGGTTGGGGGACATCACTGCCTCTGGTGGTTGTGGGCGCTACCCAGTGCTGCTCCTGAGAGCAACTGCTGGATTTGAACCATCAAGCCCATGGGCCATAGTCCTGCACTCAACCCTTATGCCAGTGGGGCTCAGCCCTATATAGACCAAAATTTTTGGGGGGGGGGGGCATCACTGCTCTTCGGTGGTGGGAGTAGGAGGCCCAGCCCCACTGCTGGAATTGAACCTCCGGCCCAGTGGGCCGCAGTCCCGCGCACAACCACTACACCACCGGGGCTCAGCCTTTATAGACAAAATTTTTAATCAAGAACATCCCCCCCAAAGTCAATGGCCACTTAAAATCTGATCACTTTACCTCTGACCCTTTTAAAGGCTGTACTATTGATTGGAACCAACTGCCACTCAGATTAGCGGAGCCCCCTCCTCAGGAAGGTTTCCTCATTTCCCCCTCTGCTTTCAGTTCTATTCTTTGCCCACAAATACCACGCTGTCTCCTGGAAGACTCTGGGGGGTACCTTCCTGGCCAGAAAGGTCCCCTGTTCAGACTCCTTTGATTAAAAGATTCTAAGGTCACACGGGTCAGAGAGAGGTGTGACAAAGGTCACAGTCTGGGTTGGTGTTTGGGCCAGGGTGGCACCAGGCTGCTCCCTGGGCCAGGCAGGCCCTTGCACCAGCCTCACAGGGAGATGAACAACCTACTGAACTTTGTGAACCTGCCTCTGGCATTTCACAGAGCTTATCTCCCCAGGTAGGGCACGGAGCTCTGCCTGGACAAGGCAGAGAGCTGCCCCGCTAACGTTTCAGGAAGCAAGTTTGAAAAAAGAGATGACTTGCTCAGAGCTCATCTCCCAACCTGAAACTTGCAAACACAGCACTCCCTTCTCTTTCATCAGCCGGCCTGCCTGTAGCTCAAACCCTGTATGTATCCTACCCACACCTATACAGGGTATGGCTTCCCTGGCCTAACTTTCAGGCCTCGGGACTCTCTCAGGAGCTCAAAATGCTCTTGTCTTTCTCTCTGCTTCTCCTTCCCTTTCCAAAAGCCCTTCCCTACCTCAATAAAGCATATCTTTACTTTTCACCCCTAACTGAGCTCACCTTCCTGGAGCTCCCTCTCTACTTCTCAGTTAGTACCTGCAGTCTGCTCTTGTCTTCTCTCAGGTCGTTCCCGTGCCGTCAGGTGTCCATGTTTTGAAATCCCCATCAAAATGGCCTCCCTCAAACCAGTCCTCCAAGGCAAGGATGATTCTGTATCCGGAACCTTCCATGGTCTGTTAGGGTTCCAGACTTATTTATCTTGGTCACCAGGCAACCAACCAATGCTTTGCCATTCTTTGCCATTCGGGGGGGAGGGGGGGGCACTCCTAGCACCCATGGCCGTCCTCGGAGTCATCCTCTGCTGGTTATCGTACCACCTTTCCTGTCAACCGCTGAGTTGGGAAAGGAAATCCATGGAGTGGAAGGTTAAGGGAACTCTAGGTCAGCTATTGAAAACAACGTCCAAGTGAGACCCATCAGCTCATCTTTCCCGCTGTCCAGGCCCAGCAATCCTGCTGAGAAAGAGCAGAGACCAGGTAAGCACCTGGCTCTGGTGACAGGCGAGGTGGGCAGGACAAAGATGGAATAGAGGGAAAGAATCGCTCTCTGAGCTTATCCAGCCCTTTTCTTCACCGCGGACGGCCTGGGTGGTACAGGGGGCTGCTGACCTCAAAGTCAGCCCTGCAAACCTGTCAGTGTCTTGGAGGGAGAAAGACGAGGTTTCGGATTCCCTTAACGATGTACATACAGCCTCAGAAAACCCCAGGGGCGGATCTGTGATGTTGGAATGGACTCACTGGCCAGGGGGCTGTCTTTTTTCTCGCTTTCCAAAGCTCAACTCACTCGTCAAACTGCTGCCGACTCAGAGCAGCTCTAAGGATGGGCTACGACTTCCAAGTGAGTTTCTGAGACACTGTAACTATTCACAGGAGTAGACGCCCCCTTTTCTCCCACAGAACATTCCGGTGGTTTGGAACTCCTGACATCTTGGACTGCAGCCCAGTGCCCAACCACTACGCCAACTGGGCTCCTCGCCCGTACTTAATACGTTTCCTGCCTACAGCTCATTCTCCAGCTCCTCAAATGCCCGGCGATAGGGTTTGTCACTGACACGGATTTCTCTTTCGGCCCTGTATTTCTAAAAGGGAACTTTGAGGCCTACAGGAGTGCGAGTTTCCAGGAGTGCCCTTGGGAAAAGAACTAACAGAATGCGAAGAGAACACAGGGCTCTGTCCAGCTTGTTGAGGTGACCCTGTCTCCGTGCCAGGACAGGCTGGCTTTCCGACAAGTCTGAGCTCTGACTTTACTGGCTGCTTTCAGGCTGTGCTCTGACTCTGGAAAAGAAACACGGAAAGACTCTTTGAAAAATGACACACTGAAACGTCCTGCATACTTCCTCGTAGGGATCTTAGACAAAGAGGGAAGCGAAAGCCTCTCACAGTACCCCAAGCCCTAAAAAACAAGAGTTTGGTGCAGTTTTTAAACAAGTTTCTCTTTTTTTTTTAACTTTTTTTTTTGTGGGGGGGCATCACCGCTCTCCGGTGGTGAGAGTAGGCGGTCCAGCCCCACTGCTGGAATTGAACCTCCAACCCAGTGGGCCACAGTCCCGCACACAACCACTACGCCACCGGGGCTCAGCCCCTGTCTTTTTTTTTTTTTAATGTAGTAATATTCTCCAATCACATGAAATATTCTCTGTATATATTCTATGGCTGCATAATTTTTAATGGATATTTATCTTCCAGTATACTACTGTACATAATGTATTCAAATTTTTCCTTTATTAAAAGTGTAAGCATTTTTGGGCTAAGCATTCTTTTTGTTGTTGTTGTTGTTTTTTTGGGGGCATCACGGCCTCTGGTGGTCGTGGGAGCTACCCAGCGCTGCTCCTGAGAGCCGCCGCTGGATTTGAACCGCCAAGAACCGTGGGCCGCAGTCCCGCGCACAACCACCACGCCACCAGGGCTCAGCCCAGTAAACATTCTTTTTTTTTTTTTTTTTTTTGTGGGCATCACTGCTCTCCGGTGGTGGGAGTAGGAGGCCCAGGCCACTGCTGGAATTGAACCTTCGTTCCAGTGGGCCGCAGCCCCGCGCACAACCACTACGCCACCGGGGCTCAGCCCCCTGTAAACATTCTTAAAACCAAATATTTACGGTAACACCTTCATAGCTGTGTGATCTTCAACAAATGAGTTAACCTCCTGAGGCCTTATTTTGTCCCTAAGGGCTCTTATAAGGATTAAGAGTTAAATAATTGTCAACAAAATGGAAAATGACAAAGTGTTGGAGAGGATGTGGAGAAATGGAAATTCGCTTCTGATGAATGCAAAATGGTGTAGCCACTGTGGAAAAGCTTTTGGCACACATTTGAAAAAACACACATAGAATTACCCTATGATCCAAGTATATGTCCTGAAAGAACGAAAGCTGCTCTTCAACAGATATTTGAACGTCAGTGTTCATTGTTGCATCATTCACAATAACCTAAACATGGAAACAAGTGAGTTTCCATCAACAGAGGAAGGAGTAAACAAAATGTGGAATATATACTTACAACGGCATATATTCAACCACAAAAAGACATGAAGTTCGAATCCATGCTATCATAGAGTGAGCCTTGAAAACATTATGCTAAGTGAGTAAGGCAGATACACTGTGTGATTCCACTTAAATCAAATCTCTAAAATAGATAAATGCATAGAGATCGAAGTGACAATTACCAGGGAACTGGGGAGTTATCCCTTACTGGGTTTAGACTTGCTGTTTGGGTCACGGAAGTGTTTTGAAATAGTGGTGAAGGTGATTACACAAACAAAAAGAGCTGTTACTATTTATCTGTCTCATTCTTGAGACTCTGAGTGTCCATAGGGCATCGCACAAAATCAAAATAAAAGTAATTAGAGCAGTGATAGGCAACATTTTTTCAAGTGGGTCATTTTTCTATTGTTTTTCACAAAAAGTTTTGCTGGTGGGTCACATCGCTTCTAGTTTAGATTGCACATTATCTTAGAATACAGAAAATAAAGACATTATCCAGATGGGATAATCCAATATACCTTAAATATAGAATTACAAATTATCATCAAATCTATATTTACAGCTTGAAAGAAATCTTAAAATGTTAGCAGAAAAGTAAATATCATGTAAATAAAATGAACTCCTATTTATTTATTTTTTGGGGTGGGGGCATCACTGCCCTCTGGTGGTCGTGGGCGCTACCCAGCCCTGCTCCTGAGAGCCGCCACTGGATTTGAACCGCCAAGCCCGTGGGCCGCAGTCCTGCACTCAACCAGTTATGCCACCAGGGCTCAGCCCAAACCCCTATTTAATTAAGAACATTTCATCATTTTAATGGCTTCCTTGATGCTGTTTCATTATCTCTGTAACGTTTGAGATATTTGGGTGATAATTCATTGTCTTTAAAAGAACACTCTCCAGGAGCAAGGCTGGGCCTCCCACTCCGACCAGAGGGCAGTGATGCCCCCCCTTCAAATAATAAAAGAACACATGATTCTGAATTTTCATTAGTTAACCTGTTTCGCGATGAATTGAGATTGAGTTTCATTTGGGAAAATGCCTATTCACATGAGTAGCTGGCCCCAAAAGCTGATAGTAAAGCGAAACCAACTTTCTTTATCAAAGAAAACTTGGAAGGAAGTGATGCCCAACATGTGGCTGTCATGCTTAAGTGATTTTCATCAGTGGCTTCAAGTTGTCTTCTTAAAGTCTTGAATTTGTCTGTCCATATTGCTGAGTTTTTTTTAAGTCAATTAACTCCATATCCAGATTTTCAATTTCAAGGAAGTTTAAAAATTGCAGGTTCAACACATTGGCCTCCATTTCATCAGGTTTTATTATAAAACTGAACATAGAACAATGGGCTTTAAAGTTCTGAAATTGGGTTTCATATTTGGTTTGAATGGCATCTGTGTAAGTTTTAAGCAGATCTACTTCTGCATTTGTAATTTCTTTTTGTTTGTTTGTTTGCTTGTTTTGGGGGCATCACTGTCCTCTGGTGATGGGAATACATTTGTCATTCCTTTATGATTTCTTACTAAAGGACAATATTTACATGTTTGTTTCACTACGTCACCCTAGAATAGAACTATCTTACAACAAAAACTTTTCCATTCTTCATAAAGTTTGAGAATTGTCTGTTCCTTGCCCAGAAAGTGCAAATTTAAATCACTGAAATTATTAGTAATATCTGCTAAGAATTTTAATTTAAGAAACCAATTTTTATCTTTGAGCTGAGGGAAACTTTCACCAATTTCACTCATAAATATTTCAATTGTATCAATGCATTCCAACAAAGCACTTTAGAACCTTTCCTCTGCTTAACCAGCAAACTTCAGTATGCATTAATAAATCACTATATTCATATTCAATTTCTTCTAGAAGTGTCTTAAATTTTCTGTGATTCAAGGCAGAATGAGCTGTAGTTGTTAATAATTTTAATCCCTACGCTCATCTCTTCATTTAACTGTTTCAAGGAGACTTGTGCACATAAATTTTCTTCATGAGCTATACAATAAAATAACAGTAGTGGTCTTCCAAGTTCCTTCTGCAATAGGTTTACAAAGCCAGCTTGTTTTCCTAACACTGCTGGAGCACCATCAGTTGGGACAGAAAAATAATTTTTTTCTTTAAATCAAAAGCATTTCCAGGGCTGAGCCCCGGTGGCGTAGTGGTTGTGCACAGTGACTGCGGCCCACTGGGATGGAGGTTCGATTCCGGCTCCCAGGAGCAAAGGCTGGGCCTCCTACCCCCACCACCTGAGGGCAATGATGCCTAAAAAAAAAAAAATTAAAAAAAAAAAAAGCATTTCCATTTTCGAATTTAATGAATTCTTGAACTTTCTTTAAAATGTCAATACCTTTCGTAGTACCTAACATTGTGTGTGAAAGGTGTGTGTGAAAGTACACACAACTGTTCCTGAAGAACGGAGAATCAAGAGTTTTAGAATGAGCAACTATTGCAGGCCTTACAACATAACATCTATCAGTACTTCCATCCACAGACAAGTCCAACGAAATCTATCTCAATCAATTCAAACTATGCATATTACTTTTTGTTTGTTAGGCTCTTTCTGAAGGCACCGAGAGTCAGCTGCCCATGCCTGTTTCACCAAATCGAAAGACCACCATCTACCGCCGGCCATCGCTGAAAATCGAAACCATCCACTTTAATTCATTGGCAAGAATACCTACCTTCGTAATTAAGAATTGTTCAGTGGGTCACTAAAATTTTCCGAGTGGGTCACTAGGTGACCCGCAGGTCATGGGTTGCCAACCACTGAATCAGAGCTAGGGAGAGTTACCTGATCAATAACCAGTCGGACACAAAAGCATTAGGTTTAAAAGTTTTTACAGCCTGTAAATCTACTTCCCAAACCCCTAAGGATCACAACAGAACATCTGATACAATGCTGGAAAACAAGTCCCCTAGGTGGGAAGGCACTCAAAATATGCAGTAGGCACAGCAATGAAGGCAAGGAAATCAACAACTTAAAGATGGTCCGGCTGAGCCCTGGTGGCGCAGTGGTTGTGTGCGGGGCTGCGGCCCACTCGCTTGGTGGTTCAAATGCAGCAGCAGCTCTCCAGGAGCAAGGCTGGGCCTCCTACTCCCACCAGAGCAGTGATGCCACAAAACAAACAAACAAAAACTTAAAGATGGCCCAGACCAGGTTGGAGGCAACTCAGTGATAACTGACAGCAGCAAAACATGAGAAAACATTCCCCCCAGATCAATGAAATAAGCTATCATATTTAATATATATTGGGCTGAGCCCCGGTGGTGTAGTGGTTGTGCGTGGGACTGCGGCCCACTGGGACGGAGGTTCAATTCCAGCAGTGGGGCTGGGCCTCCTACTCCCACCACCGGAGAGCAGTGATGCCAAAAAATATATATATATATATATATATTGATAGCTGTATAGTCCATATTATATATTTATATATTATATATGTATAACACTGTGGATATTATAGTTATACAAAAGAATGGTGATGTGATTATATTATATATGCATAACGCCATGTAAATGTAGTATATTTTTAAAT
>PVJH01016461.1:0-50521 GCA_004026705.1 Nesogale talazaci
AGAGAAAAAATACTGAAACCCAAAGGGAGAGTGAGCATGATAGTGGGACAAGAGGGAAGCAAATGGAAATAGAGGAAGGAACTGGGGGATAATGAACATTTATAGAGGTTCAAATACAGGTATGTACATAGGGGCATATATTTATAAGTGAGGATGGGGAAAGAGATTAATGTGTATACTTATAGGGTTAGTAGTAGGAAAACAGATGGTCATTGGACCTCCACTCAAGTATCACCTCGGTTCAAGAACACTTTGTTCTATTAAATTGGCATTCCAAGATGCTGACCTTTCCGACATGATCACTGAAGACAAATGTGTGCATAAGTAAAGATGGCTAAGGAAGCTGATGGTGCCCGGCTATCAAAAGATGGAGCGTCTGGCGACTTAAGGGCTTGAAAGTAAACAAACAGCCATCTAGCTCAGAAGCAACAAAGCCGACATGGAAGAAGCACAGTAGCTTGTGGAATCATGAGGTGTCAAAGGGATGAGATATCAGGCTTCAAGAACTCAAAAGCATAACATTTCATGCTCACTTTCCTGATACGATCGTTGAGGACAAATGTGTACATAAGCAAATGTGGTGAAGAAAGCTGATGGTGCCCGGCTACCAAGAGATATAGCGTCTGGGGTCTTAAGGGCTTGAGTAAACAAGCGGCCATTCAGCTCAGAAGTAATAAAGCCCACACGGAAGAAGCACACCAGCGTGTGTGATCATGAGGTGTTGAAGGGATACGGTGTCAGGCATCAATGAGCTAAACTTATAGTATTATTAATGAGGGGGAGTACAGATTGGGGACCCAAAGCCCATCAATAGGTGAGATGACATCCTTTTGCAGAGGAGTTACAAGGAGGAGATGAGCCAGTTAAGATACATGGTAGGAGCTATGAAATATGCAACCTTCCTCTAGTTCCCATGCTGCCTCTCACCCACTATCATGACCCCAATTCTGCCACATAAATCCAGCTAGACCAGGAGATGTACAGTGAAGTTGGAAACATGGGAAACTTAGGATAGATGATCCATCAAGACTAGTAATAATAGTGGCAATACCAGGAGGTTGGAGGGATGGAAGAATAGAAAGGGAGAACCAAGTTCAGGGATCTACATGTAGCCTCCTCTCTGGGACAGGGACAACAGGGAAGTGAGTGTTGGGACACATTGGACAGTGTACAGGATGAAAAATAATTTGTAAATTACTAAGGGGTCAAGGGGAAGGGGGGGAAGGAAGGGCAATATAGGGAGTTGAGAATGGGGGCCTGGAGGGAAGGAGAATGTTTTGAGAGTGATGGTGGCAATGGGTGTGTAAAAGTGGCCTGCATACAACTGATGTTGTTAGGGATTGTTATGGGAGTTGTATGGGCCCCCCCAATAAAATGTTTCATTAAATAAAAGGGGGGGAAGGGGAGATTTTTTTAAAAGAGGAGCTTGTACCAAGGGTTCAAGTGGAAAATGTTTGGAAATGTATGTGGCAACATGTGTGCAAATGTGTTTGATACAAATGATGTACTGAATGCTGCAGTAGCTGTAAGAGCCCCCAATAAAATTATTTAAAAAAACAAACAAAAAATGAGAACAAAAAAGATAATGTTCTAAAACCGATTGTGATGCTGATTATAAAAGTCTTTAAAATATATTCCAACTCTTATATTGCATCAAATATGAGCTGCATACCAATAAACCTGTTTAGCAAAACTTTAGAAGGGCCTAACAATTGACCTAGCTATGGATCACTAACCTTTTGCTAATCCTAGAACTTTATCTTGAAAGTTGGGAGTAACTACAATTTGCTTTTGAAATTTGAATTAAAATGTACTTGAAATCTGCACTTGCAAAGGATATAAAATAAGTAATAAAATATAACATTTATTCATCAAAATATATATCTCTATGTAAAAGTATTTAATCTCTCTCTAATAGTGAGTAATTTGAACTGTGGCATGCCAACTATGATTAAGAATGATATAGCACATCATCATTGTCAACATTATTCAACCAATGCAGACCTCAGTCAGAAATGTACTTGTCACAGGAAAAGTGCCTTTGATTTCTATTGCATTTTCCCCATAATTGCTGTCATCAGTGGCAGGTTATTATTACAGTTGAATAGCGTTTCTGTAATTACTTTTGCAGATTCTAACAGCTTTTACATTGAAGAATATTCTGACAGTTTGAATACGCTTGACAACAATTACCTTTTTCCTGGTTAACACTGATTCAGGGAAATTAAAATTAAATCTGTTCAGAGGAAACACATATATGCCACTTGGAAGTCGGTTGATATAAAAATGTGTAAATTACAGATGACTTAGAATTTTAAAAAATCTCCCTTGTGCATGAGTATTTTTTGGAAAGATGCATCAAATAGTAATATAGAACTTGTTGGTTAGATGCATAGTAAATGATGTGAAATGATTGAGAGTAATCTGAAATACAATTATTAACACAAATGGTTATACTATTACAATGAGAAAAATGCATGCATGACAAGAGCACAAGGATGATTATTTTTATCTAAAAGGGAATTTAGGAGGAAATGGACAGCTAATAATAATGAGTACAAGAAAAAAGATGTTCTAAAACTGATTGTGATGATGATTGTAAAGCTATTTTAATATATTCCAACTCTTGAATTGTATCAAATATGAATTATATACCAATAACACTGTTTATTGCATATACCTACAAATGACTTGGTTAAATGGAGACTAAAGTACATCCGTGTGCCTACATCTTTCATAGAACAAAAATGTTGCATTCTATGCTAATAAGCTGTCTGCTTATGTGGCATGAAGTGCAGATTCAATCAAATGACCAGCATATTTAGGACCAATCCTTCTTGCTTGAAAAATTAATATCAATGAGAAGGAAATTAAAAGGCATGAGGTATCCAGATGCCTAGTGATTTCTTTAGCCAGTTTTTTAAATCATGTATTAGGGGCTCATACATCGCTTTTCACAATGCATAAATACATATATTGTGCCAAGCACTTTGATAGGCCTGCTGCCATCATCAGTACCAGTTTTACACACATGTTGCTGTTAGGTGCCAGAGTGGGCGCCAACCCAGAGCAACCCTGTGCAAAGCAGAAGGGAGGTGCGCGGTCTGACCCTGCACTGCTCGGCGTCGTCCTTGCTATGGTTCTTAGGCCCCAGCCCTTTGCTGCAGCCACAGTGCCAATTCATCTCCTGGGGGGCCTTCCTCTCTTGCTCTACCCCTTCACTTTTCCAAGCCTGATGCCTTTCTCCAGGGACTTGTCGCTATGATGCTGGCAGGTATGTTGCCGGTATGTCAAATGTCAGCGGGATCACCCAAAACGAACAAATCTCATCAGCGCTTTCACATGAAGAACAGACTACAAAGAAGGAATCAGATGACCACTTCAGAGGAAGTAGCCATTGAAAACCTTAAACACACAATTGGAACACAGTCAGATACTAAAGATGGAATAAATGGAAGCAGAAGACTGTCGGAGACACGGTCAGAAGGCACTCGAAATATTACTGAGGAGAAGCTTTCTTCTCAAGGACGAGTTATAGGCCCTAACACATGCATGCATAGGTCCCCACGGGTGGCCCTGACGGGACTCCAGGTTGAATTCCCTAACAGCAGTGAAGAAAACAACAAGGCTCTCTTACAGCAGGTGCTGGTCTACCCGCCTCTTATGGCCAGGGGTGGCCCGCAGGTCCTGGGCGAGGCTGGCGGGGCGGATGGGGTGTGGCACTAACATAAATGGAATAAAGGTTTGGAGAGTAAACCCTTTATGATCTTCATTTGCTGATTGGGAACAACCCACAATGTGAAGAAACAGCTGCAAACATCAATTAGTAATCTAGAAAAATTAAAAGCTGTCAAAAAGGTAGTGAAATACATAAAGATTGGTACCCAAGTCATTAGTAAGCTAAAATAAGCTGATTTGGGTCTTTTTGAACAAGAAACCTGTATGTTTACTGTGTCTGGACTGATACAATCAAAAGGAATAGAGTTGTATTTGCTATCAAAAATGACTTCAAGGTAAATCTTCAAATATAATGTTGTCTGTGGTATGATTAGATTTACCTTCCAGAAAATGTATTCAACAGAACTATTATTCAAATTTGTGCACTAACCACAGACACTAGGAATGAAGAATTTGAAGAATTCTATCCATATTTTCAGCTTAAATTTTTGACATATTGTCAACATTTATTGAGAAGTATTGGTGATTACAATGCAAACTCTGGAACACAGAGGAACAGTAGTTGGAAAATAAGATCTTGGCGAAAGAAACATCTGGATAATCCATTATAGAATTGTATAAAACTGACAACTTGTTAATAACAGACACATTTTTTCCAACAAGTCAAATGATAAGTATACATATGGAATTCTGTTGGAAAATATGGAAATAAAATTAGCTACTTTTTTTGGAAGAGACAAAGAGAAGCTCCATATCAGCAGGCAAATCCAGGACAGAGACTGACTGTGGAACAGAATATCAATAGGTCATATGTAAGTTATCGCTTTAGCTGATGAAAATTAAAACAAAATTGAGAGTCAAATTACAATCTTGAGTATATATCATCTAATTTTTGTAAACAACTCAAGAACAGATTTGCTGTATTGAGCAAATATAACAGAAGACCTCAATAAAACTCTCACAGACGTGAAGAAAGAAAAAGACAACCCAACAATTACAGTAGGGAAGACAAATCATCAAGGAAGAAAATAAAAAATGAAAAAGAAGAACGAAGCAACACAATCATGCAGCTCGACCGACTTGACATATGCAGGGTATTCCAAAGGAAAATAGCACATTATATATTATACTTCTGTGCACACAGTATATACTCTAGAACAGACCACACAGTGGGCCAAAAAGCAATCCCTAATAAATTATAAAGTAATTGAGTTCCTACTATGCATTTCCTTAGATCACAGCACTATGAAAATGGAAATTAACAACAGGAAGAACATAAACTGAACACTTAGCCTGAACAACATGCTACTTAAAAATCACTTGGGGCTGAGCTCCAAGTGGCATAGTGGTTGTGCGCGGGACTGCGGCCCACTTGGATGGAGGTTCAATTCCAGCAACAGCTCCACAGGAGCAAAGGCTGGGCCTCCTACTTCCACCACCAGAGGGCAGTGATTTTCCACCCCCCCCCCCAAAAAAAAATCACTTGGTAATAGATAAATTATGAGGAGAAATTTTAAAAATCCTGTAAATAAACAAGAATGATAATACAACACATCAAAAAATTTGGGACATAGGAAAAGTTGTTTTCAGAGGGTGATTTAATTAATGTACACATTAAAAAGAGAATAAATCCAAAATCAATACATTAACACAACACATCCAACAACTATAATGAGAGCAATGGCATAAACCTCCAACAACAAAAGAAAATTATCAATAATAATTTGATCATAAATAAATGAACTGGAAAACAGGAAAGAATAAAAAATCAACAAGACAAAAATTTGTTTTCACCACATATTTAGAATCTCAATGCTCCCACTGCATTAATATGACAACTGTTAATTTGAAAGGCAAGGATCTGCCCTTGTAAGGAACATTACAGGACACTTTCCTGTAACACCAATGCACAAGCTTAATGTAAATAGTTCAATCATTTAATAAATATATCTGAACAAAGCACTAACTCTTGGATCAGCTTGCATTTGGACAAAATTCACATAGATTCCACATATCAAAAGTACCTTAAATTCTGTCATTGGATAAATTGTTAATGTTATCCATTTAAATAGAAATACCTACGGGAGATGTTTGACAATATTTTCTCCATTTTTGTTAGTTGTTGTTATTGTTTGTCATAATATGACCACTAAAGTAGACCAGAGTCATTCATAACTCGTGAACAAGCCGGTGAACTCTGTTCTCCCACATAATTTGAGTCCCAGTCCAAGAACAGTTAGTTATTATAACATGACCCTGCCCAATACTTGCTTTCATGAAGAGATCACTAAAGATAAGGTGCTACATCAAAGTGTGGTGAAGAGAACAGATGGTGCCTAACTATTAGTAGAATAGTGGGTGTGATCTTAAAGGCTTGTGTTCAAACAAATAGCCATCTAAGTGAGCCATCAACTAAGTCTGCATCAAAGAAACACACTAGCCTGTGCAATCCAAAGACCAAAAATAACAACATTCAGAGAAGAAAAAGGGAAAATTATCTGAGGTTAAACTGCAAACACCCAATTTATAATCAAATGAAGCCTTTGATAGATAGCCTCTGGTCACAGGCAAGGGATTTGAATAACTTTACTACCAGACAGATATTTTTGTAGCCTTAATTATGATAGATGGAACTTTACTATAATATAATACTTAATGAGTTGACCTCCTTTTTAACTCAACCTTAATTTGTTCTAGTCTTAAATATATCTCACTTGATTCATGACAGTAACTTCTATAGCTTTAAAATATTGTTTCTTTTCTTTCTTATTCTTTATTTTTATATTTATAGTATTATTCCTTTCTTTTGATTTCATTTTTACTTTAGGTTTTGCTTTTTTATTGTTTCTTTTAGATTTCCCAGTGTAAGAAGCACAAAAGGGGTGAATGCATATAGACAGTAACTGGTTTATGTGGAATGGAAAGTGAGGGGTAAGGAGAATTGGAGAGCAAACAATGAATATGGGAGGGGGCACTTGAACTGAGTATGATGATGTCTATACAAATCTTTTAAAAAGTGATTTAACTATGGAAGTGCATTTTATGTCAATGTCATATCAATAATACAATTTAAAAGAACAATAAAAATAAACTAAATATAAACTAAAAGAAAGTTGGTTCTTTTAAAAGATTAACAAAATTGACAAATTACTGACAAAATTAACAGAAGAAAAGAAACAGAATATGTAGATATCTAGAATTAGAAATGAAAATGATGTGAAATCATAACAGGCAAATGAAATAAGAACATGAAAGAGTGTATTCCACTAAGTTTGGTAATCTAGAAGAAATGGACGAAAACCTACAAATACATTATCTACCTGAATAAATGTAAATGGATGTAGAAAGACTCAAAAGACTGATAAAAATAACTAGAAAAGGACATCAAGAAACTCCCGATTCCTGCCCACGATGCTCAGAGGACTATGCTCCTGCGGGAACCTAAACCATAGGGGGGACTGGGCAAGCAACATTAGGGCCTGTCACACTGTCTTCCTACAGACAGCGTCAAAGGACATTTCGGGAGACACATAGGAGAAAAGCAAGGAGGTCTGAGTCTCCAAAATAGACCAAATCAAGAAGGGAGCACTTCTGGCTGGCCGGTCTGGAGGATAGAACAACTGGACTGAGAGATCCTAACAGCTGTGGGGGGAGGGGAGCATGGACAGACCCAGGGATGGGGGTAACAACCAGTGGCCCATGATCGGTGGGGAGGAGATTGGGGGAGGCCTAATAGGGACAAAGTAAGTGTAATATACAGAGTGTAAGTTATGAAACTCAAATGAAGACCGACCACAAAAGAGGGACAGGAGGAAGACAGAAGGAAATAGAGGAAGGAACGAGAAGGCAAAGAGCACTTGCAGAGGTCTATAACACAGGTCTCTATGTATGTAAAATAATTATTTATGAAAAGGTGGGAATAAATTCAGGAACACATAATTATAAACTAAGTATTAAGACAACAGCTGGACGTTGGGCCCCCACCCAGTCACCCCCTCAGTGCAAGAACATTTTGTTCTATGAATCTGACAACGATGCTCACCGGCCCAATATGATCCCTGAAGTCAAATAGGTGCATAAGCAAATGTGGTGAAGAAAATGAAAGGCACCCAGATATGAAAAGATATACAGTCTGGGGTCTCAAAGCTTGAAGATAAACAGCCAACTAGCTGAGAAGTATCCAAGTCCATACAGAAGCACACCAGCCAGTGTGCTCGAGAGGAGTCAAAAGGATCAGGTCTCAGGCATCAAATAGGGAAAAACCAATATTACTGTATATGCACTTTCCTGAGATGATCACTGAAGGTAAGTGGGGACAGGAGAAAGTGTGGTGAAGATGGCTAATGGTACCTGCCTATCAAGACATGCCTGAGACCTCAAAGGCTTGAGTATGAGGAAACAGTGCAACAAGGCCTACCATAGAAGAAGCACACCAGCCTGTGCAACCATGATGAGTGGAAAGAACCAGGCTATCAGCCATCAAAGAACAAAAAACATATCATTAAGTGCCCACCCTCCTGTCATGATCACTGAGGACAAAAGGGTGCAAAGGCAGACAGAGCCGAGGAAATTGATGGCGCTCAGCCAACAAACGATAACGTAGCTGGGACCTTAAAGGCTAGAAGATGAACAAGTGGCCATCCAGTGCAGAAAGAGCAAAGCCCACATAGAAGAAGTGCACCCTCCTCTGTGATCACAAGGGGTTGATGGAAGCAGACATCAAACATCAAAGAACAAGGATTTAATCGGTAAGAATGAGGGGAGAGCAGGGTGGGGACCCAAAGGCCACTTAGGGGCAATTGGATACCCCCTTATAGGGGAGTCATGGAGAGGAGATGGGACAATCAAGGGGCAGTGAGGTAGCAATGAAGCATAAAATTTTCCTCTATTTCCTGAAGGTTTCTTTCCCCCAAACACCACAGTCCCAACTCTGTCCTGCAGCTCCAGCTGGACTGGAGGAGGTGCACTGGCAGGGATGGGAGCTGGAAACGCAAGGAACTTGGGGTGGATAAACCCCTTGCGGTCACTGGGAGTGGAGGTGCTGGATGCGTGGAGGGAGGGTGGCGTGGAGAGAGGAAGCCAGCTAGAGGATCTGCAGACTGTCTCCATCTGGAGGACGGATGTAGGAAGGAGTGGGCAGAGGGAGATGTCGGGCAGTGTAAGATATGACAAAACAATAATGACTGCAGAGTAATGAGGACTGGGGGTAGGGGGAAATGGGTGGAGGGGGAAGGAGGGGGGCTCATATCAAGGGTCCAAGTGGAAAGGCAGATATTGGGAGAATGTTGACAAGGACAGGCAAGTGGGGATGCTTGGCACAGTATATGTAACTAAGTATTGAACTATGTATGATGAAAAACGATGTACAAGTGCCCAATAAAATGATTAGAAAAAAAAAACTCCCTAGGAAGAAAAGGCAAGGATCAGAGAAATTAAAAGGGTAAGTCTACCAACTTTTCAATGACAAGCTGTTATCGATTCTACACATACTATTTCAGAATATAGGAATGTGCAGCAAAGTACCACATTCATCCTATGAAGTGAATTTAACATATCAAAATCATCCAAAGACTCCACCAAGACAGAAAACTACAGACTGATATTCCTCATGAACATAGACACGAAAATTCTCAACAAAATTTTGGTCAATAGAATTGAACACTTTATCAAGATAACAATTGACCATAATTAAGTGCAATTCAATACTGAGAATGCAAGGATATTTCAAAATGAAAAAACAATCAATGCAATTCACCAGTAGCAAAACAAAGAGAACCACATGATTATGATTATGTCAACGGATGTAGAAACCATTATATACCCAACATGCATTTCTGATAATAAAAGTCCACCAAATATGAACTGAAGGAAATTTCCTCAACATAATAAAGGACACACACACAGCACCACTGTTATCGTGGAAAAATTGAAAACATTTCCCCAAGAACAGAAACTAGAAATCAATGTCCCCAGCATCACTCTTTTTCAGCATCATGCTGGAAGTCTTAGCAGGACCAGAAGACAACGAAAAGAAGTCAAGAGAATACAACAACTAAGCAAGGAGAATTGCAACTTCCCCTATTTTAGAAGTTATGATTTTATATGTAGAAATCTCAAACAGCCCACCAAAACATTGGCGTAAATTAGTATGATGCAAATTTAGCAATCAGAAATGAATTGGACTGCTGTATATTAGCAAAAAGTACTCTGAAATAAGTATCAAGAAAAAAATAACCTTTACAATGGTCACACTGAAGATATAAGAATAAAACTAACCAAAAAAACTGTACAAATTAAATTGTGGAACACTACTAAGAGAAACCAAAGGAGACCTGCTCAAATGGAAGACTATAACATGCACATGGATAGGAAGAGTTAACAATATGAAAATGTCAGTACTATCCAAGCAATCTAAAATAAAAGACAATTCCATTCCCAATATCAACTTAATTCTCTTACAAATAGAGAAACTGTATACCAAAGGAGAGTGAAGAGACCAAATATAAGCCAAGAAATCCCTAAAAAGAAGAAGAAAGTAGAAAGACTTGCAATACATGATCTCAAAGCAAGTCACACAGCCACAGTAATCAAAATAGCATGAGATGGGCACACTCATGGATATATAGACCAATAGAACAAGATTGAAAATCCAGAAATAAAGGCTTTTTAAAAGGGCCAAAAGCTATTACATAGGAAAAATGTAGTCTCTTCCACAAATGGTGCTGGCAACATTGAATTTTCATCTGCTCAAGAGTAAAACAGGGCCCATAGCTCGCCTTTTGCACAAAACAAACTCAAGATGGATCAGAGGCCTAAGTGGAAATCCCAGAGTCCTAACAATCATCAAAGACAGGGAGCCAATAGAGAGGTCTGAGTGCTCAGCCCCAATTTCAACTCTGGCCCCAACTACTTCCTGCAGAAGAGTAACGTCAGAGGACAGCACTGAAGCAACAGCTCAGGGAGATGGAGATATATGATCAGAGCACAGAGGAGCAAATGAAGGGAAAGGAGAGAGTGGAACAGATCCTGGCCCACCAAGCCCTGAGGATGATATTCCCACTCAGAACAGCCAAAATCCAGAAAGGACCACAGGGTCATCTGGACTAAGGGACATGATGTCCTTCACTACACATAGCCTTACAAGGGTCAACACTGGAGACAGATTGTGGGAATTGCATCGATTTGACCTCACTAACGCTGAGAGGAAACACTGTGCAATAGAACAGCAGGGGAACAGAGCAACGAAGTCCCCAGGAATACAAAAAGTTCACTTTGGAGCCAGGACGTGCCACCCCATTAGAATCTACCAGAAAACACTCCTAAAGGACAACAAACAAACCTTGAACTATTTACAAACTATTCTTTATTTGTCATTGTTTTGTTGTTGCTGCTGTTGCTATTGTGGTTTTCTTTTCTTTTGTTGCTTTATTTTGCTCTTTTCTTTGTGGGTGTGCATATTATTATCTCCGCAGGTCTATCTAGATAGAATAGGCAGATAACCAATCTGGATCAGAAAACAACAGAACTGACGGTTCCCAGGTGAGAGTTTGTGGGGCATGGCAGAGGGGAAGGTGGGGGAAAGGAAGTGAATGTTAGCAAACTCAGGGACAAGGGAACAAAAAGTGATCCAAAATTGATGGTGTGGAGGTTTTGGAAGCCTGTTAGGGCTTGAACAAGGCCAATGTAACTGAGAGAAATTACTGAAACCCAAATAAAGGCTGAACATGATAGTAGGACAAGACAAAAATAAAAGGAAATAGAGGAATGAACTAGGTGGCAAAGGGCATTTATAGTGGTCTAAAAACCTCAATATGTGTATATGTAAATATATTTATGTATAACAATGGGAAAATGGATCGATATGCATATTTTTATTGGATTAAGTTAGCAGATAGACATTAGACCTCTACTCAAGTACTCCCTCAACATAAGAACACTTTGCTCTATTAAAATGGCATTCCATGGGCTGAGCCCCGGTGGCATAGTGGTTGAGTGCGAGACTGCAACCCACTGTGTTGGTGGTTCAAGTCCAACAGCAGCTCTCCAGGAGCAATGCTGGGCCTCCTACTTCCACCAGAGGACAGTGGTGCCCTCCCCCAAAATTGGCATTCCATGGTGTCCACATTCCTGACACAATCACTGAAGAAAAGTGGGTGCATAAGCAAATGTGGTGAAGAAAGCTGATGATGCCCAGCTATCAAAAGATATAGTGTCGAGGTCTTAAAAACTTGAAGGTAAACAAGTGGTCATATAGCTAAAAAGCAACAAAGCCCCCATGGGAGAAAAACACCAGCCTGGTGTGATCACGAGGTGTCAAACATATCAGGTATCAGGCATTAATGAATAAGAAAATCATACCATTGTAAATGAGGAAGAGTGTGGAGTAGCGACCCAAAACCCATCTGTAGGCAACTGGACATCCTCTTACAGAAAGGTCATGGGGAGGAGTGGTGCCTGTCAGGGTGCAGTATAGCAATGATGGAACATACAACTTTCCTCTAGTACTTTCATGCTTCTTCTCCCCCTTCCCTGACTATCATGATCTTAATTCTACTTATAAATCTGGCTAGACCAGAGGATTTACACTGGTACAGATAAGAGCTAGAAACATGGGGGATCCAAGAAAGATAACCTCTCAAGACCAATAATGAGAATAATGATACCAGGACGGTAAGGAGAAGGTGGGGGAGGAGGTAGAGATCACAATGATTTACATATAACCCCCTCCCTGTGGGATGGAGAATAGAAAATTGGTTGGTGGGAGACATCAGACAATGTAAGATATGAAAAAAATAGTAAATTATCAAGGGTTTGTTAGTGAGGAAGGGTTGGGGGTGGAGGGTGAATGAGAAGTTGATACCAAGGGCTCAAGTAGAAAGAAAATATTTTGAGAATGATGATGGCAACAAATGTACAAATGTGCTTGACACAATGGATGTGTGTAGGGAGTGTGGTAAGAGTTTTATAAGCTCCCAATATAATGATCTTAAAAAATAATTATCAAACAAATTGGGATAGACTTATGGGCGTTAACACAGGGCATACATATACTACCAAAATAATAAAGGAAGCATACACAACACAAGACAAAATAGAATACTAGGGCATACTGAAAATTATACACTCATACACACCAAAAGATTTCATAAAGAACAGTAAAATAAATAAGCCAATGAGCTGAGAAAAAAGTTTATAAATGACAGTAAAGACAACGGAGTAGCTACTAAAATTTATAGAATTGTGCAAGACCTCAATAAGAAAAGAAAATCGGGAGAGATTTGGGAGGATGATGGCTAGATAGATAGCTCATGTCCTGCACTCCTGGATATCGGTGAGTAGGGGAGATTTGGGACCAAGTAGGCCAATCAAATCAGTCTATCAACTCCCAAGAAAGTTCATCGCACTTCTGTGAACCAGAAACTGGCACGAACCATATCGCCATTAATCCCCAAGGACACCGCTTCTTTTGAGGCTGCGTTCAGGGCACCTCCTTCATGACCAGCCAGCCGGCCCCTCCTGTACCCAGGAGGCCAATGCCCAGGAGCCATATGGCAGCCAGAGACTTTTCCCCCTGCCCTTTGTGCTCAGCCCCAGGCAGCCACCTCCTTTCCAGGCTCCCAAACCCCAACACCACAAAAACTCAAAGGGCACATACAGTCACTGTGGGACCCAGCAGGCAGCGGAAACAAGTGTGGCAGATCCTGCTGCAGCTGTGGAGTAGGGATCCAGCATTCAGAGTTAGCCTAAGGCTTGTTCCTATCTCCCAACTCAATCCCTCACCTCCTCCCTCTATGCTCAGAGCGAGTGGTAAATCTGCAGACCAGTGACAGGTCTCCTCCCACCTGCCAACCTGTGGGAAGTGCCCCTAGCCATGGACTGATCACCCAATCCCTAAACTGTCCCCTAATCCCACTCCCCTGCACACAGTCAACACTTTCCATTAGACCCGCAACATGGTCAGTTGCATACAGTTCCTGAGGAAACACGAGGGAAGCTGTAACACAAAGCATAGAAGAAGATGAGAGGGGACCACAGCTGAACAAAGGGGGGAAACCACCCCACAAATCAGAGGGCTAAGAGCAGTCTACAAAAGAACCAACCCCAGCCTCTGAAAGAGAGAGCCCAGGGCTCTGAGACACCAAGGCAAATGGCACCTTGTTCCAATAAACCAAACAAAAAAAAGCAAGCTGCTTCACATCGTCAACAAGAAAAGAAAACCAAACCCAATGCAAGATGACCTAACGGCAGTCATAGAAAAGGTAGATGTTGAAAAACCACAGAAAGGAATTCTCAGGATATTAAACTATGGCCAGACATCTGTGCTCCAATGTTCATCACAGCAGTTCACAATTGCAAGGAGTTGGAAACAACCCAAATTTCCATCAATTCTCGAATGGGTTAATACACACAATGTAGTACTATGCATCCCTGAAAAGCAGCGATGAATATATGAAGCACATCGCCACTTGGGAAGAACTGGAGGAAATTATGTTCAGTGAAGTAAGCCAAGCACAAAAGGAAAAGTACAGCATGATTCCGCTGAGGTAAGCTTTAAAAAAATGCAAAGGGAGCATATGGGGAAAATGTACTGTACACAGAAATTCCTAGGGTGAGGCCCAGGTAGAATGGCAGGGGCCAGACCAAATCCATGGCTATAAATGGTAACCAACTGCAGTGGGTGGGGGGGAGATGGCGATGTGTAATGAGGGAATGGGGCACTAACCCACCCAAGAGGAGTGTATTTTTGATATCTCCCCAAGGAAAGAGGAACCAAACAAATCTGAGGGTCCAGGATGCAATTGCAGTATGATGACATGGAGTAGTGAGCCAATGGAGGGCTATCAGCCCCAATCCCAACTACACAAAAAGCCACCCCTCCCTCCAGGGAAGTTTGTTTGAAGGTAAGTCCTGAGGCTGCAGTGAGGGGAGAGGGGATGACCAAAGCAAATGAATGGGAAGGAAGAAAGGGTGAAGCGTATCCTCGCCCATTGAGCCTGAAGAAGATCTCCCTACTCAGGACAGTCATTCCACAGAGAGGACCATATGGTCTGCCCCACTATGAAATACGGTGTCCCTTACTGATCCAAGGCCCCAAGGGGATAAGCAGGGTCCAGAATGTACCTGGGCTGACCTCACCGCACTGAGGAAAGGACATACAGCAGAGCAGCAGGAGAAGCAAAGTCCCAAGGGAGTGCCAAGGATCTACTTGAGGCCAGTATTTGGCACCCCATCTGACTCAACCAGGAGACATTACTGGAGGTCAATGACCAGACTTTGATTTATGTACAGGTTTTCCTTTTGTTATTAGTATCTAATTTTTTACATATATATTTTTTTCCAGACATTGATTTTTCTGTTGTTGTCATCCTTGTGATTTCTTTTGTCGCTTCATCTTGGGATGTCCATTTTTTTGGTTTTGTTTTTTGTTCATACCACTGTCTCTACAAGTCTATGTAGATAAGATAGACTAGATGAACAGTCTGGAGGAAAAAACAACGGCATTGAGGGTTTTGGGATCCATGAGAGATGGGGAGGTGGGGGCAAAGAGGTGCTGTTGACTATACCAGGGACAAGGGAACAACAAGTGATTCAAAATCAGTTGCCAAATAGGAATTGAACAAGAGTCATGTAACAGAGAGAAATTACTGAAATCCAAATGAAGGATGAGAATAATGGTGGGACAAGAGGAAAGTAAAAGGAAATCAAGGAAAGAATTGGAAGACAAAGAGTACTTACAGAGGTCTAGATACAGACATGAACATGGGTAAATATATTCATATATGATGATGGGGAAATGGATCTTGGTACATATACTTAAAGTGTTAGCATTAAGGCAGCAGATGGAAATTGGACCTCTCCACTCAAGTTCTTCCTCAGTGCAAGAACACTTTGTTCTATTAAATTGGCATTCCTTGATGCTTACCTTCCTGATGCAATCAAGGAAGATAAAGATGTGCACAATTAAATGTAGTGAAGAAAGCTGATGGTGCCTGGCTATCAAAAGATATAGCATCTGGGGTCTTGAAAGCTTAAAAGTAAACAAGCTGCCATATAGCTCAAAAGCAACAAGGCCAACATAGAAGAAGCTACCAGTCTGTGCAGACATGAGGCATCAAAGGGATCTGGTATCAGGCATCAAAGAACTAAAAATTATATCATTGTAAATGAGGCAGAGTAAAGATTGGGGACCCAAAGTTCATCTGAAGATCAAGTGACATCCTTTTACACAAGCGTCATAGTGAGGAAACAAGTCAGTAAGGGTAAAGTTAATCAACGATGAAATATGCAACTTTCCTCTAGTTCTTATATGCTTCCTCCTTCTCACTGTCAAGATCTGAATTCTGCCTTGCAAATCTGGTTGGATTTGATGATGTACGCTGATACAGATAGGAACCTGAAACATGAGGAATCCAGGACAGATGATCTTTTGGGACCAGAGGGGAGAGAGGCAACACCAGGAGGATAGAGAGAGGGTGGAGTGGAAAGGGAGAACCAATTATAAGGATGTATGTTCAACCTCCTCCCTGGGGTATGGAAAACGGGGAAGTGGGAGAAGGGCCACATAGGACAGCATTCGACAAGACAAAATTATGATAGTTTATAAATTATCAAGGGGTCATGAGGGAGGGTGGAGTGGTGGTGGGATTGGGAGAAGTAGAATTCAATACCAGGGGTTTAAGCGGAAGGTAGATATTTTGAGAATGATGATGGCATCGAAGCTACAAATGTGCTTGGCATACAATGGATGTATAGATGGATTGTGCTAAGAGTTGTGGGTGCCCCAATAAAATGACTTTTAAAAAATAAATTATTAAGAATTATGAAAGGATAAAGAAGGAAAGAAAATCCACTTAAAATACAGTCAAACACGTGGTAGAACAGTTTATCATAAATGATACTCATCATTCATGTATAAATGAGTATCCCCATGTTCACTAACCATCGGGAGATATACTAGAAAAAAGCCATGAGCTATTACCTTACACTCACAGCTATTGTTAAGTGCCATTGAGTCATATCTGTCACGTTAAGTACAATAAAATGAAACTTTGTTTAGTACAGCTGTATCTTTGCAATCTTTCCAATAGTTGAGCATATTGTAGCAGCCACTTTGGCAATTCACCTTGTTGAGAGACTTTCCTATATTTGGCTGCCGTACTACTTACATCAAAGATGCTGTCTGTCTCCAGTGATGGGTCTCTCTCTTGCCCTGTATTCAAGTTCACTAACTCTTTCTTTTGCCTAGTTAAATCTGATATTGAGTACTTTAAGTTACTATGTAATTTCAGTTACTTACTTTTCATCTTCAGAATTTTTTTTTAGTTTTTATTTGTTGTATATTTTACATCGATCATTATTCACTCTTTGATGAGGCATTTTTTCACACTGTTTATTTTACTTCTATTGGCATGATTTACTTTAGTTATTTGTACATATTCGAAAACACTAATTTAAAGTATTTGCCTTGAAAGTCTAATATCTAAATATGCACAGGGACAATTATGTTAGTCTGGGTAGACTAGAGAAACAAATTCTTAGACACTCATATGTTTATAAAGAAGAACTTTATATACAAGATGATTGACTATTGAGAGAACATCCCATCCCAGTCCAGATCAAGCCCGTAAGTCTGATATTAGCCCATTCGTCTGATATGAACCTATAAAGTCCTCTTCAGACTCATAAAACACATGCAATGATGTTGAATGCAGGAAGATCATAGGTCAATGGATGAGAAGTCATGTGGATTCAGTGGCGTTGTAGGTATCTCAGCTCTGTCAAGGGTCTCTATGTGGCTTCTCCAGCTCTCAGGGCTCTGGCTGCATCAGGGTCGCTTCAAGTGGCTTCTGTTCAGAAATGTATCACAGGAAATGAGTGAGTGTCCTGTCTCCAGTGCGCTATTTATCTCCTTGGCGCCTCCAAATGAGGTCATCAAGCTGCGATCTGATTGACAGACTAACCTCCACCCCTCCACACCTAAGTTTCTAATGGATAGCAGATTTTGCAATTACCACACAATTTTATTGATTATGTTTTTTGTTACTGTTCTTGTGCATATTTTCTAGTCCTATTTCTTTGTCTGGCTAATACTTTTTAGTGTTCAATTAGAATGATATCCATGTGTTAACTATGGGTCTGCAATTCTCTCCATCCTCAGGCTTCGCATTTGTTGCCATTTGCTATTTTTCATGTTACTTAATTGTGTAAAAATCCGCTGCCATCAAGCTGATTCTAACTCCTCAATTTTAAAGCACAAGGTAAGACTTTCCCCTAAGTTTTCTAAGGCTGTGAATTTCTATGGGTGCAGATTGCTAAAAACTTTCTCCACATTTGCTTATTGATTATCTTATATATATATATGCACACATATGATATAGATGGTATATAATTTCTTTGCTATTATCTAAGAGATCAGTTAATAATTGCATATATATATTTGCATTTCCCAAGCTAATATGTCTGTGAATCTGTGCAGTGTTATTTGTGTGTCGAAGCATGCCGTCAAAAATTCTGTGAGATAGTTGACAACTCTGTGTTTTTTCATTTTGTATCTTCTAGAGCTTTGAGGTTAATCACAGGTAAAATTTTTGAGTCTTCTCTGGTCTTTTCTGAGTATGAACACATGCACGAGGCCTTCTAGCTTTCTAGGAATATATTACATAATTTTGACCCCCTATAGTGGGATTTGAATATTCAGTCTCCTACCTTAAAATCATTTGACTAGCTTATCATTTGTTTCACAATTTTAAATTGATACATAGGTCTGTGATTATTAAACAGATGCAATATTTTTTAAAACCTAGAATAAAAAATGTTCTCACTTGAGTTCCAAGTCAGGTTAATATAGACATGATTTACAAGTCATTTCTATTGCAAAAACACCATATAGGTCAAATAATTGACATTCTTTGGAAATGGGAACTTGAGGAAACCATATCCTCATTTTGGCCTTTTCAAAATAAAGCTGAACATGTAAAGACAAAGCATCAAAATGTTTATATATTGTCTTTAGTGACTGCCTGGCTACTACTGTATTGTGGACTTTTGGTGAGCAATGCAATCATAGAACAAGCAAGAATGTTTGTAAAACAGGAAATACCATCGTAATTGCTGCTCTTGCCAAGATTTAATAATAAGATTCTTCTGAATTGGTTCAAACTTTTGGCTAATGTTCGGAATTTTGAAAATAATTTATTGTGAATTTTTTTCTAGTGGTCTTGTTCCTTTGATACAGAAAAGGATTTTCAAGTATCATTCCTTGGATGTTGCCAATAACATAAATAATGCTGGACTCAATTCCAAGTCAATTAACTTGATGTACAACCACCACCAGAAAAAGTTTATGGGTTACTATGGTGCAGAACCTGGTGGGCTTGTGTGTTGCACTTTGGGCTGCTAATCACAAGGTCGTCAGTTTGAAACCACAAGATGCTCCATAGGAGAAAAATGAGAGCCCCAGAAATTAACAGGTGTAGTTCTACCCTGTCCTATAGGGCTGCTGTGAGTTGGAATCAACATGACAATGAGTTTGGATTTCTTTGGTTATGTTGTAGAACCGGTTTCAAAAGAGCTCCAGATTGAGACTGCAAAGGAAATTACGATGATCTACTTTCAAATATCAGCCAGTGAAGTTTCTATCGATTGCAATGATCTGATCCAAAATAAAACATAAGACTACCGAAGTTCCTTCTCTTGAGCATGAGACTGTCAAGAGATAGGAACCAAATCAATGACAGCTATTGACAACAACATGCATGCTTTCGTTCGTATATTCAATAAATTAAGAGGAACAATTCTTCAAAAATAAGACAAATTACCCCAAATTACTCAAATTGAAGTACTTAACCTAAACAACCCTATATTCATTAGATAAATTAATGAATTATTAAAATTATGGAAAAATGGTCTGAAATAATTTCACGGGAGAATTCAACCCAATATAGAAAGATGATGTAATAAAAAAGTAGAGGCTGAGCCTTGATGGCTTAGTGGTAGTTTGCGGGACTGCGGCCCACAGGGTTGACAGTTCAAAGCCAGCAGCAAGGCTGGGCTTGCTACTCCCACCAGGGCAGTGATGCCACAAAAAAACAAAACAAAAAGAAAAAAAGGATTTAAAAAAAAGTAGATACATTATCTTGCAAAAAAGTGAAGCCAGAGTATTATTTCTTAGCTCCTTTTACAAATCGTCTAATATCTTAATCCAAAAATCATACCGCTGAAAAAATCTCAACAGACCAGAATTGCTACACAAATTGCCTCCATCAAAATTAAAAATGAATGAAAAAGCAAGTCATAGGCTACAGAATATATTTTTGAAGCATATATACAACAAAGGACTAGTATATTGATTAACAAATAATTGTAAGCATTCAAAAAGAATGTGTAGATCACATCAAATGCTAATAAGGGACTGATTAGCTAAGTGTATGATTCTCAAAATTGCTGCTAAATTAAGAGCTTACGGACTTCAGGAAACTGCAATAAAGAAGCATCTAAGGTAGGTGGTACACAAAACGTGTAGCACTTTGGTTTGTTAATGAGATCAGTTGAATAGCATCGCGAGTTTTAAATAGTTAGAAATATTAGCTCTGTGTAACTTTAGGAAATATTCACTAAAGTGAATAATGAAAGACTGTGAATTTCATTCTTTGTTTTTTAACTGTTGTGTGGAATGATGGCAGTGGAAAGCTATCTAAAGCAAGTAAAGATAAAAACCTGGTATGTAAAAATTTGTACAGTAATGTGTACATTTATATTTGTACAGATATTGCAGTTTGAGTCAGAAAATGTGTGTTTCTACATCTTGGACAAGATAACAACTGTTCTTTCTGCTCAACCTTGCAAGCAGGTTAATTTATTAAATATTGTCACTTATCTTAAGAATCTTGACTCTATAAAAGGCTAACGTTTCTTAAGAGAAACAAACCAAACAAATAATTATATAGAAAGTGAAGGTACATTCTGGGATCAGAAGGATTTAGGAAAAACCTCGAAATTTTGTCTGCTGCTTGTGTTTTATAAATATTACATTCTTGTAATTCATGTGGTTATTTTCTTTCTTTTTGAGTATTTTCAAATGAAAAGAGAAGCTGGTCATTTTAAACTTTAAAGCAATTGAAAATATTGCAATGTTAAATTAGTATTGGTTATCTAGTATCTAGATAGTTATTTATATGTGTGATTTGAAGGGCATGAAAAAGCTTGATTTTCTGTCAACTGTCTTTCTCACTGACATGTTTTCAATATGTGTGTGGTTAAAATACTGAAATTCTGGAATATCCTTCTTTGCTCAATTATAGGAATCTGACTTGCTACCAACCAGTGAGTCAAATGTGCTTATCAGATTACTGTAAATAAGGGATATTATCAGGAAGAAAAGTGAAAAAGAGTAGAAAAAATATGATGAAGGTAAAGGGTGATTAGAGGAGTAGATTGTCCAGGATGCAACTAGTTTGGCGAGAAGAACAAACCTAGGAGACTGAGCTATGGAAAAGTTAGAAAGTTAAAAGGCAGCAGGTAGCCTTTGCATTCTTGGTGGATGGATTGAGAAGAGTTGGAACAAGGCAAAAAATTCACTGAAATAAATAATGAAAGTGTCTAAAACCAAAAAGTTTTCTATTAATAATTTTGCTCTTGGTAAATTCCCTTCAGACATTCTTGAAACTGCACATTCCTCATCAATAAAGCTTTTATTAGGCAGAAGGTCATATTTCAAAATCAAAGAATTTGGAAACAATCTCCACCTTCAAAGACCTTTTAAGTGCAATGCTTTCCAGCTACCTAATCTGATCTTGCAACTTCAACTAGGAATAGAAAGGGGAAAAAGCTGATAAACCTACTCTTGCAAATCCAACAATACAGTATCCACTTAAGCTAGTGCTGATCTCATAACCTACGAATTCCCATTTCATTAGTCTAGTAGGGAAAACAGTGCCAACATGCACTTTTCAATGACACTGGAACTGTGAGAGGTTTCCTGACTTGATTGCAGTCCTTTCTGGTAATTATTATTAGAGGATTCCCCTTACAAAGGCTGCTGTCCAGCTGTCCAGGCAAGGGGCTTAAGCAGTTTGTATATAAGGACTCTCACCCTTTGGAAATGGTTACTTCAAACATTTCATTCAAAGTTTAGAATTCTTTTGTTGGTGGATAGAACGGCACTCAGAGATCAATGTGAAAAGACTATCACAAAAACAAGTGTATGGAGCTTTTTTAATTACATCTGAGGAATTCCATCTGGTTCACATCTGAATAGGTAGTTTATTTCTATGTTTGGCCATAACTTAATTGCAATGATGTAATTCATCTACCACACATGTTAACTTGTTTCACTATACTATGAGTATGATAGCTAAGTAAAATACTTTATGTTTTAAAGCATAACACAATTTAGAAAGTACTCTATTCCTAATTGAAAATGATGTATTTTAGATTCAACACATTTTAGATTCAATCTGCAAAACTACTTGCTATTGTCTAGTTTTTTCCTAGGTGTGACTTCTGATACATATGAGTTGCCACCAAGTGGAAAATGACTGCTGAGACTGGAACTGCTAAGATTTCCATAATTTTATTTTATTTGAAAACCTTAGACCAATTTTTCCTTAACATCTGACTATGTGTAAAAAAGCATTCAGTGCCATCAATCCGATTTCAACTCATACTAATCGTATAGGATGTAGTAGAACTTCTCCTGTGGACTTCTGAGGCTGTTAATAGTGAGGAAGTAGAAGGCTTTCTCCTGTGGAGCAGCTGGTGGTTTTGAACTTCTCACCTTGTGATCACCAGGGAGCATTTTGAGCACTAAGGTGTGCCTGATCCAATAAGTGGTATTTACAATCACCCCAGATGCATGTAAAAGTTGAACCATGAATATGGAAACCTGGAGAACAATTGATTCTTTTTGAATAATAGTGCTGGCAAAGAACATTGAACTTATCATGGGCTTACGGGAGAACAAACATCTGTCTTAGAAAAATTAAAGCCCAAAGGCTCTTTGGAACGAAGGGTGGCAAAAGTTGTCACACTTACTTTGGACATGTTTCAGAAGATACCAATCTCCAGAAAGGACATTATGATGGGTAAAATGGTGGGGAAGTGGTAAAAGGAGACCCTAGAGATGGACTGACACCGATAAGGCCACAAAGGGGTGTCAAACATAACAATAGTTGTGAGGTTGTGTGTAATTTTTGTAAAGCAATTCTGTTTGCTTACATGATGTAATGGAAAGTTAAAATAATTCCAGAAGATGGCATTTGGTCTTTATAATTTTCATATTTACCCTGAGGAGTTTCGCATCCTTGCATTATCAACATTGAAATCTTGTTAACTACTGGTTTGCTATTTTTCTGCAGTCATGCATTTTATGAGAGTAAAAATTGCTTTTGAAAGAGGCACTCAAGTTACTGTCGCAGCTCTCCTTAATATGAGTGACATGCATCTAGTGAGATAACTTTATAATTAAACTACTTTAGGATCTCTAACAAGTGACCTGAAATGAATATATTTGGCTTTATACATATGTTTGTTAGAAAAAATGTTTGCATTTTAAGAAGGTACACATAACACTTGTCCCCCAAGTTGTTGGTTCCTTTTCTTTTCAAATACAGTGATTGTTCTGTTCAGTACTATCTGCTCATTTTCTAATAGGATTCGTTGTTGTGCAGTTGAATTTTGATCATTCCTTATACATTTTATAAGTTGGATTTTGTTAGATAAGTGGTTTTTGTATATTTTTTCTCTATTGTGCCTTATATTTGCATACTTTTGTGTTAGTCCGAATAGACTAGAGAAACAATTTCTTACTCATGTGTATATGAAAGAGTTTTATATGGAAGAGCAATTGAATTTAAGAAAATATCCTAACCCAGATCATGCTCATAAGTCAGATATTAGCCCATGTGTCTGATACCATTCTCTAAAGGCCTCATTGCACAAAATATGCAATGATTCTAAATACTGGAAGATCAAAGACCAGTGGGTGTGAAGTCTTATGGATCCAGCATCTCAACACTGGCAGCGGTCTCCATGTGGCTTCTCCAGTTCCAGAGCTCTAGCTTTATCAGCCTCTCTCCATGTGTCTTCTCCACAGAGATATCTCACAGGGCATGAGTCTGTGCCCTGCCTCTAGCAAACTATTTATCTCTTAGCACCTCCAAAGGAGGTCATCAAGCTACTACCTGATTGACAGTCTAGACTCCACCCCTTCCCTCTGTATCTTCAAATTGACATCAGATTATGTAGCTAACACATTTTTTTTGCATCGCTGCCCTCTGCTGGTGGGAGTAGGAGGCCCAGCCTTTGCTCCTGTGGAGCTGGAATTGAATCTCCATCCCAGTGGGACTCAGTCCTGGGCACAACCACTATGCCACCGTAACCACCACATTTTTGTAAAGTCTTTTGAGAGAAAATATTTAATTTTATAATTTTCAATAAACTTTTGATTTGTATCTATCTGCGGTGACATTAAACATAATTGCATAGATTTCTTGACTAGAATATGAATATCTTATTGTTGCTTGCATTATTTTTCTTTTTGTTATTAAGATATCATTAGACCCTTATATCAGTCCTGAAAATGAGTTTCCACCATTTATCTATGTTTCCCTTTAGTCCTAATGCTTTTGTTGTTGTGTATTACAATCTATCCTTCAAAGTTAGTCAAAAAGCCATTTTCCTATCCATGTGTCTTGAATTGAATACCATGCTTGGTAGAATTTTATGATTTAGTTTTCACATTTAGGTCCTGGTACCATTTTTATTTTTTGCTTGTGTATGGTATCAAACTGAGGCTGTTCATCCTTCTACATGTGAAAATACATATTTCCATGGACTGCTTATTGAAAAGGATCTTATTTTCCACAGTAAATAGTCTTAGTATTCTTTTCAGAATCAGTTTGTGTCGAATGTGTGATTTTTACTACTGGACTCATTAATTACTTTCTCTTTACAGTTTTGAAACCAGGGAATATGCGTGTCTCCTACAATGTTCTTCAGAATTGAGTAAGCCACTTGGGCCCTCATAATGCTGTTGCCCTTAGGTGATTTTGAGTCAGATCTGATCCACAGTAGCCCTCATCGCAAGGGAAGGAAGCATCGCATGATCCTGTGCCACCCTCACAACTTTCTCTACGCCTGAGACCATTGTTTCAGACATCGTGTCAATCCATCTCCAGCGCCTTCCTATTTCTCACCACCCCTCTACCGAGCATGACACTCAATTCAAGGGACTGGTCCCTCCTGACAACATTTTCAAATTATGTAAGACAAAGCCTTGCCTTTAAGGAGCACTCTAGCACTACTTCCGATACATAGCAGATAGTCTTTTTAGCAGTTCATGTACATTTGATATTCTTCTCGGCACCACAATTTCCTCTGTTCTTCTACAGTCTTTCTCATTCAGTGTCCAACTTTCACATGCATATGATGCAATGGAGAATGGCATGGCTTGGGTCAGGCACAGCATATTCTTCAGAATAGCATCCTGTTCTCCAATACTTTAAAGAGGAATTGTGCAACAGATTTACCTAAAGCAATATGAAGGTATACTCCCTAAAAATGGAATTGTGCTGAGCGGAGCTGAACTACCATAGTAAACTTTTTTTCTTGCTAGGTCAGCATCAAGCAACTCACTCTGAGTTAGTGCACACACTGGCATCTTCTGAGAAAGTTCTCTCTGGACACAGTGAATTTTTTCATAGAAACAGTTTCACTTGAACCACGTTTTCTTGTAATGGCCGATTTAAAGAACAGTGTGTGGCTGTGAATTTTTTTTCCTTCTGGGGAAAAATGTTGCAGGGACTATTGTCATGTTGAACATAGCTTACAAGGACAGTGTTATGGGTAAAACTCAAGGGTATGAGTGGCTTTCTCATTTCAAAAAAGGTGGAATGTTGCTATATGGCAAATCTCATTCCGGATGTCTGTCAACCTTCTCAGCAGATGAAAATGTCAACACATAGTGCTTTCGGAGTTTGTTCTACAAGGTTCTACAAGACTGTTAATCAAGCTTTCTATTTAGAGATTCTGAAATGACTGCGTATCAGCCTGCTACAAAAAGGCCTGACTTGTGGAAGAAGAGGGACTGTTTTTCCACCGTGACGCTGCACCTGTTCATGCAGCCATCTCTGTGCATCAGTTTGGGAGAAAAACAGCATGCCTCTCTTGCCCCACACATCTAAATCTCCTGATCTCTCTCCTTGAGACTTCTTTTTCTTTCCAGGAATGAAGGGGAACATGCAGGGACAGTGATTTGATGACACTGAAAGGGTAAAAATACAATAGGGAAGGTGTTGAAAATGTTTTCAAGAATGGAACTGCAGATTTGACAAGGGTATTAAGTGTGCTGGAGAGTACTTTGAAGGTGACAAGGTAGTTTTGTAAAAAAAAAATAAGTAGATATCTTTTAAAAATCAGTTTTTTGGTACCCTCATGTACGTCTTTTCATCTCTTAACTGCTGATTCCATGGCATTGTTTGTGAATCCTAGTAAGACAAAATCCTTGATGATGTCAAACCTTTCTTTATTTATTATGATGTTACCTATAGTTCCAGCTGTGAGGATTTGGGTTTCCTACTAGCCTCAACTATGCTGGGAATTTTATTTTCTTTTCTGAAATAAGGCTTTTGAAATTTGGTGAGAACTTCACTGAAGATATAAAAACCTTGGGGTAGAATTGACATCTTAACTATCCTCTTGCAATCTACAAACATGAATATCTTTCTACATATTTAACCAAACCAAATGTACTATCATGGAGTTAGTGCTGACTCACTGCAACCCACTGTGGGCTTCTGAGATGATGTGTTTATGGGAGCACAAAGCCCAAGCTTGTCCCACAGAGTTGTGGGTGGTTTCATACTGACGACCATGCAGATCCAATCTATTTTAGCAGTTTTATCGCTTTGACTGCATAAATGTATCACATGTATGGTTAAACTGATTCCTTGGTTCTTTATTCCGTAAAATTTTTATAAAATGAAATTGACTTAATAAGTTCCATTTTGTATTTCTTATTGCTTGTCTATAGAAATCCAATGAATCTTATGCAATATCGCTTCACATAGTTTGATGCAATAGTGCTATAAATCTATATATGTTGTTTCTACTTGACACATGGACCAAGCCTCACAATAAGCACCAGAAGGAGAATGGTAAGCATGTTCAAAACATGAAGAGTTTATCAATGGTGAGATCATGGAATATAAGGGAAACAAACAATAAACAACCATAATCTACCGCCCCTATTAAAATATTTAAAGGTACAGAGAAAATGGATTATGGCAACACAATTTCTAGAAATGCACTTTATTTCTGACCCAATCCAGGTATTCTCAAACATCTCATATGCATGTTAAAGTTAGACATTGAATAAGAGAGACCTAAGTAGAATTGATGCACATGAATGGTGGTGTTGGAGAATAATACTGAAAGTACTGCAGTTAGCTAAAGACAAGCAAGCAAGCACACAAATGACGAAAAGTAGGTCTCTCTTGGAATAAGTACTGTTAGAATATGCATTAAGGGCAGAGACCAGTCCCTGGAAAAGCACATCATGCTTGCGAAAGTACAGGTGAATTGGAAAGGAGAAAGGCCCTCAGGGAAAGAGATTGGTGCCGTGGCTGAAACAATGTGGTGTGCAAGCAGAGAAACAATTGTGAACAGAGTGGAGGACTGGGCAGAATCCTCTTTTGTTGTTCATCAGATTGCGATGAGTAGAAACTGATTTGATGGCACCCCAACAACAACAACCACATCACCATCTTCATGTTCTTTTTCTACAACTGCCCCTTGCTCCATGTACAGGTTCTGCACTAGAACAATTAAGTGGCTTGGAATTCTCATTATTATCAAGGCTGTCCATAGTTTGCTATGATCCACACAATATAGTGCCTTTGCATAGTCAATAAAATACAAATAAACATTTTTTCCTGATTCTGTGCTTTCAGTCAAGATACATCTGATATCAACAATGATATCCCTTATTTCATTCCCCTTTCTAAATTTATCCCGAACCTCTGACATCTCCCTAGTGTCACTGCAGTCATTTTTGGACTATGGATTGCAAGAGTTTACTTGCATGTGATATCAATGATATTGTTCTTTAAATTTAGAATTGTGTTTGGTTGAATGGTTAAAGCATGATACACAGACAATACTGACCAAGTAACTAAACTACCAAATCAGGTAATAAAAGAGGGGTACTCCAAGACTGCAGGGTGAGTGAATGAATCATCCTATATCTTCTACTGATGGGTACATAAGTGTCAGATACTTGGAAATCATGAGACTGTTGTCTCTATTGTATTTTTTGTTAATAGCCTTCTTGACTCTCTATTAGTCATTTTCCATGATTTTCAGTATATGAAACCATGATGGGTGATGTGGCGGTTATGTGTTTATGTTAATTTTATGATTGAGATATAGGGGTGGAGTCTAGCCTGTTAATCTGGAGATAGCCATTGAGTAGTCAATGAGGCCTCCGTGTGGGCATGGCTTTGTCCTGAGACTTCTGGGAAATCTCACAATATTTCCCTTGTGAAGATGAGAAGCTATCTCCCTGGTTGTTGGAAGTTAGTCTGAGAGATGATGAATCATGGACAAGATAAGATGGCAGCATCTGAGGAGTCAGAGGAGAAGCCACACGGCTTTGCCCTGATGGAGCCAGACCTCTGAAGATGGAGAGGCCACGTGGGGACCCCTGCCAGCGAGGAGTTGCTTCTGCCACCACTGGATGCTGTTGATAGACCTTGAGCCCTGGAAATGAGGACCCATGAGGAGACCCCCTGCCAGCACCAGGATTCTGCACTCACTGACCTGTGACTTCATGAGTCAGAAGGAGACATTATAGACTGGTAATGGGCATATGGGCTCATATCGGACTTATGACTTTGAACTGGACTGGGTTGGGATGCTTTCTCAGTGTTCCATTCCTTTTGTATATAAACAATTTCCTTATATCCATATGAGTGTCTATAAATTTGTCCCTCTAGTTTACCTTGACCAACACAGGCGAATTTATGGAGACAATAACTGGGTTAAAGGTTCCTTGGGGTACATCTGCGGGTAGAAGTTAAAGGTGAGTTAATAGTAAGAACTATCACAAGGAAGGAAATTATATAAAACTGATTGTTTTAGCAATTTGACAACACTTCTAGACATGACAAAACTATAGGATATTTTAGAAAGCTGTACTGGCCTATTGACTGGAAGAGATCAATATGTATGTACATTCCAAAGAAAGAAGTTTCAAGAGAATGCTCAAACTATTGAATGATATGATTGATATCACACGCAATTAAAATTTGCTTAAGATCATCCGATTACATTTGCAGAAACATATTGACAAAGAACTGCCAGAGATTTAGGCAGGATTTAGAATAATGCTTAGAACATGGGGAAAAATCTGATATCAGATGGAGCATAGTTCAAAGCAGAGAATACAAGAAAGACTTTCACTTGTGTTTCAATGACTATGCAAAGGTATTGATTATGTGAACCATACTAAAATGTGGATAATTTTGAGAAGAATGGGAAATCCTGAGCAATTCCTTGTGTTCATTTGCGAACTTGTATATGGATTGAGAGGTAGTTATCAGTGCATTTTTTAAATCAGGAAAGGTATAGCTTGTATCACCACAAGGTGACAAAGGGATCGGTTGTCAGGCTTCAATGAACTAAAAATCATAACATTGCATGCCCACATTCCCGATATAATCGCTGACAACGAATGTGTGCATAAGCAAATGCAGTGAAGTAAGCTGATGGTGCCCGACTATGAAAAGATATAGTGTCTGGGGTCTTAAACACTTGAAAGTAAACAAGTGGACATCTAGCTGAGAAGCAACAAAGCCCACATGGAAGAAGCACATCAGCCTGTGTGACCTCGCCACGAGGTGTTGCAGGGATCAGATATCAGGCATCAAAGAACTAAAAATCATATCATTATAAATGAGGGGCAGTATAGATTGGGGACCTAGAGCCCGGTAATAGGTGATGTGACATCCCCTTAGAGAGGTTTCAGGGAGAAGATGAACCAGTCAAGGTAGAGTGTAACAACAATGAAATATGTAGCTTTCCTCTAGTTCTCAAATCCTTCAAATCCCACCCACTATCATGATCCGAATTCTAGCTGACAAATCTAGCTAGACCAGGGAATGTACTCTGGATCTGGAAACATGGGGAATTTAGGACCGATGATCCCTCAGGACCAGCGGTGAGAGTGGTAATACCAGGAGGGTGGAGGGAAGGTGGAGTAGAAAGGGGAAACCTATTGCAGGGATCTATATATAACCTCCTCCCTGGGGTACAAACAACAGGGAAGTGGGTGAAGGGACACATCAGACAGTGCCTGATATGATAAAATAATGACAATTTGTAAATTATTAAGGGCTTATGCCAGGGGGGTAGTGGGGAGTGAAGGGAAGTATGGGGAGCTGATACTGAGGGCCTAAATAGAAGGAGGATGTTTCAAGAATGATGATGGCAACAAATGTGGTCTACACACAAATTATGTTTGTATTTATGGTGATAAGAGTTGTATGAGTCCCCAGTAAAATCATTTATTAAAAAATAATAGCAAAAATAAAAATAAAATCAGGAAAGGTATACCTCAGGATTATATTCCCTTGCCATACTTATTCAATCTATTTGCTGAACAAATCATCAGGGAAACTGGATTGCATGAAGAAGCGTGGAGCATCAGAATTGGAGGCAAGCTTATTAACAACCTGCAGACGACACAACCTTGCTTGCTGAAAGTGGGTGGTGGTGGTGGTGCAGCACTTGCTGATGAAGATCAAGGATTGTAACCTTCAGTATGGATTATAACTCAATCTAAGGGAGACCAAAACCCTCACAATTGAACAATAGGTAGCATGATAAATGAAGACATTTTGAAATAGACAAGGATTTCTCATACTTGGATCCACAACCAATGGTCTTGGAAGCAGCATCCAAAGCATCAAAAGATGTATTGCTTTAGGTAAGTCTGCTACACAAGTTCTCCTTAGTGTATCGAAGAGCAGGGATGTTACTTACTTTGAGGCATATAGTGAGCCTGCCCCAAGCCGTGGGATTTTCCATTGCATCGTAAGCATGTGAAAATTGGACATTGAATAAGGAAGACTGAAGAAGAATTATATGCATATGAATTGTGGTGCTGGGGAGACATAATGCAAACAATAAAAACTGGTAAAAGGACAAACTGATCTGACTTGGAAAAAGTGGGGTCGGCGTGTTTGTTAAAGGAAGGACGGTAAGATTCCATCTTACATCCTCTGGACATAGTGTCAGAGGAAAATCATGTTTGTAAACGGAAGGGGCAGAAGAAAAGAGACAGGTCCTGGAGGCTCTGGATTGGCACAGTAGCTACAACAATGAGAACTGTGTGCTCAGGGTCGCTCAGTGTGGGGACTGACTCCGTAGCCCGTAGCAACGGCAACAGTAACCAATGGACGGCATGGAGTCTGGATTATGTCCTAATAAAATGATTTGGAAGCATAAAAGGGTAAAATAAAAATTTTAAATGAAGTTAAAATAAGCAGAGCTACTTTTAAATAAACAGCAAATAGAGGAGTTGACCAGATATATATACAAAGCAAGTTTATATTATCTCAGATGCAAAAAAAAACATACCTGCTGATTCTACCACACAGGAATATCGATTCACAGAGCATAAATGTTTTACTCTAATTGACAAATAGAATTAATTTGTCTTCCATTTACTAGCGTATGCAGAAATTTTAACAAAATTTAAAACTGCAAGAAGCTTTAAAAAAGATCTTAACAATGAGAGATACCTATGCTTGTTTTCTTCTGGCTTACCTATGCAAGATCCCAGCCTGTATAAATGTAATAGTATGCCTAGACAAATAGCACAATCCTTGAGAGTTCAGCAAAGTATGCAATAAAAGCATAGTTCTCACTCTATTGCAAAGCAGACACAATCATTATAATTATCATTATGAAATATTACCTACCTTATCATTCTGAGTTTAATATTTTGGAACACAAAGAATATTTAAATAAGAATTATGAAGATAACTTGATGGGCAGTGTTTCCCTAATAGATTTAAGTGCTCCAAATCATCCTATTCACACTAAACCTAGTCTCTATTTCGTTATCACCCTACATGTAAATACAAGATAAGAGGAAAGAAGTATATAACCTATGTCCCAATGTCAAATGCAATGCGATAACTGGTTTTCATAGACAAGAGAAACACTGCTTTGCTGGTTCCAGGAAAGAAACAAATATTTGGTACTTTTGTTTTTCCTTTATGCGTTGTAGAAAATCCAGAGACTACTTTTTCCTCAATTCTGATGTGGAATTCTTATCAATTGCTGATTCTTGGAACATTCTCAGTCTGTATTCATTTCATTATCATCCAGTGTAAATTTGGCCTACAATCCATCATCAAATGGAAAAAAAGATACTTTCACTTACATGTTCCTTTAAAGATAATACGTCACAAGTAGGCCCAATTTCAAGCCATGTAGATAGAACTTATCACCCCCAAACAGGCTATACCACTTACGAAGTTCCTGGAGGACAATCGGGTCATTTATTACTGTCTTCTAATAACCTTCAACTTTTACCCTTCTTATTCTATTGAGATCCACCCCCCCCACCCCCTTTATTTGCAAAAATCTTATGCTTTTGATATTTGAAGGTGGGCTATGAAAAATCTCACCAGGAGGTGGCAGTAACGGGCTGTAGCCTTTAATTGGGAAACACTGACACCTTTTCTTGCAGGGGAAATTCCTCACATCTCACAGCATGAAACCTTCCAATGGCAAGTGGTAGGGAAGGGAGGAAACGTGGCAGGATTCTAGGCAAGGGAATTCCTGTGGGAGAGAGAGAGATCAGAAGGAGAATTTATTTGTCTATGTGATGTCATTCAGCAGCACAGCAGTGAGCCTTTAGGTCAGAGAACTCCAAAGAGCAACAGCAGGCTTGGGATCTTTTATAATCCCGGGGTTTATTTTATCTATGGCTAGCAGATGTTGACTGTAGTTACTGGGGTTATGGAAAACAGGAACATTGCAAATGGTTAAAGTGTACCACTCATATATATCATGGAGTATACTTAAAACAATAGGATGCACAAATAGCTGAGCTTGGACCCCGTGAGCATTTGAAACAGTGGTTCCCAGCCAATTGTGACCAACACATAGGTGCTACCTGTCACTCATTTACATAGTACAAGTACATGTATTATAGTGGCTTAGGTGGGCCCTGGCAATCTACATTTTTAATTTACCAATTATATCTAGAAACACAATGATGATGTACCGCACAGGGAGATACACCATAAAAATCAGATTTGAGGAAATGGGACTCATACATTTGTTTATAAATTAATTATTGATTGGTTGTTTGATGAATTAATTAAAACATATTGCCACTGAACTGATTCTGATTCATAGTGATCCAATAAAGAGTTTCTGAGACTATAAATCTTTACCGAATCAGACAACCTTTTCCTTTTTCTACAGAGCACCTGATGGGCTTGGACTGCCAATCTTGTAGCTAGTGACCCAACGCCTAGCCACAGCACCAGCAAAGCCAAGGTTTGCTGGAAGAAATCAAGCATCGCAACTGTAAAAGGGTGTTCTGATGTAAGGACATAGCCTGACATCCTCAGGCTCCACAAGAAAGAAGGAAAATCAAAGTCAAAATCAAGACCATTTGCATAAGACAGGGGTCAGACATGCGTCCACCTCTGCTGTTACCACGTATACATGGTTATATAACCTTTTTCACTGGCAACACAGGACTCACACAGATAATACTCACAAGATGGTATTTATTAGGAAAGTTAACAGGTCATACCCCAAGATAAGAAATGCTGAGGAGACTGTCCTCCCAGTCAGGACAGGGCTTATTTAGTTGAGGCATCGCTCTCTGCTTACTGACCTCTCAGTCACATGGCTCCTTCACTTCTGCCGGGCTTGCGCGATATCACTGAACTTTTTCAGGGCATAACATAGCACAGAAGGTGCTAATTTCTTAATTAAGTGCTTGAAGACATTGATTTTCACAAGCAAACCTCCTGCCTATAATCACTCAGATTTGCTCACTTTGTGAACTGGGAAGTCCACTACTCTATCGTTTGTTCTGGATCTTAATCTGTTGCTGATTCTCCTCCGCCCCCCCTTTTTTTGTGTCACAATTTTGTCCCTAGATTTGGGGGTTCAGATGACTATGCTCCACTCCTGGTAATTCATTCTTGATGGTAATGAGAGCACATTTTTTCCTGCTTCTGACATGGCTCACAAAATGCCCAAGAGTATGGCAAAGTTGACCAAACCCATGTTAGGTTTCTAAATCTTTAAAATAATTGCCATGTTTACTAACAATCATTTGCAATGATGCCTGTAATTCTGTTAGAACCTTTTCTAACATTTTTAAACTCAGATTCATCAGGAAGAGTGCTTTGGTAGAAGTTACATAGATATTGGCAGAAGACCTTATCAATTCATTCTCTGCACCATAACAATAAACTTGGGAATTCTTCCCTTTCTTAACATTCTCACTACTCCAATGTCGTTGTTAAGTGCCATCCTTTCCTGTCCCATTCTCACAAATGCTCCTGTGCTTGAGCCCCTGGATGTAGTCTCTGTGCCAATACATCTCCTAGAGGATTGTCCATATTTTTGCTACCCCTCTAATTTACAAAGCATGATGTCATTCCTAGGAACTGGGCTCTCCTGAAAACATGTTCAAAATATGTAACATGAAGATTCTTCATTCTCATCTCTAAGAAGCATTCTGACTGTACTTCTTTCAAGACAGATTTGTTTGGCCTCTGGAAGTCCATGATACTTTTGATATTCTTTGTCAGCACCATAATTCCGAAGCATATATTTTTCTTTGGTCTTCCGTATTCAGTGGCTAACTTTCGCATACAGATGAGGCAATGGAAAATATCATAGTTTGGGTCAGACCTGCCTTGATCCTAAAAGTAGCATCCTTGTTTCTTGAAGTCTTCTAAAGCAGTCTTACTTATGCCACACTTGCCATTATCTCGTGACTGCTGCTTCCATAAGCATTGGTTGTGAATCCAAGCAAGATGAAATCCGTGACAATTTCAGTATTTTCTCTGTCATCATTTTGCTACCTCGTGGTCCAGTTGTGAAGCTCATGATCTTCACGCTGAGTTGCAATCCACACTGATTCTGATCATTGATCTTCATCAGCAAGTACTTTCAGTTCCTCTCAGTTTCGGTGATCAAGATTGTATCAACAACACATGGCAGGTTGTTAATAAGTCTTCATCCAATCCTGATGCTTCTTTGTATCATTCAGCTTCTCTGATGATTGCTCAGCATACGGATGAATAAATACGAGGAGAGGACACAACCCTGGTGCACACCTTTCCTGATTTTAGATCATGCACTATTCCCTTGTTCTCGTTGCACAACTGTCTCTTGATCCATGTAAAAGTTTCACAGGAGCACAATAGAAGTGTTCTGGAATTTTTCTTCTTCCGAAGGCTATTTGTTGTTGGTTCTGATCCACATGGTAGTGATACCATTACTAAAAGAACAGATACCAAGACTAAGGTAGGCATCTCTTCTCAGTACATGGGATGATTTAATCTGGTCTCTCAAATGCTTATGATTCAATTTCACTCTCATATTTGTACATTTAAAAAGACTTATTCAAAGGAAGCCTCATCTCAGTTGTGGTCAGTATTCTTTTCCTTTAGAGGGTAGAATGACAGGACCAAATGATTCCTGTCATATGTTCTCGTGGTCATCCCAAATGAATAGACTCTCCCTTAATGGTGGTGAGTGAATTTCATTGGGAATTCATGATAATAAGACAAGGGAATAAGTTTTCTCCATGAAGGTGATTTTGGTGACTGAGGTGACTTTGCATCTGAAACATGGAGGAGCAACCTGGCCTTGTGGAAAATGGTTATATAAAATGTTTATATGCCGTCAAATATATATACATATATATAGTCCCAATGTGAGACTTCACCAAGTATTGTGTTGCTAATCAAGCATTTTTATTGAGAATTTTTTAACCCCTAGAAGACAGTGACTGTGGATTTAGACTGTTTTCCCATTTAGACTTGTCCAACATTCTTCATATAACACATCAAGCTTGTGTGATTTGGAAACCCACTAAAGGGAAATAAGTTTATCTTAAAGACAGTCATTGCAGATTAAAGTAACTTAAATCATAAGCCCTAATATAAGAACAGTTATGTGTTATGATATAGACCTGTCCAATACCTACCTCCATGGAGGCAATACTTGCATCACAAAAATATAGGTACTATATTATAGTGTGGTGAAGAAGTCAGATGATGTCTGGCTATCAGAAAAAATAGGGTTTGAAATCGCAAAAATCTGTCTTAAACAAGCATCCATCTAAGGGAGGTTTCAGCTAAGTACACATGAAAGAACAGCAGCCGATGCCACAAAATTATTTTAAATAATAAAATGCAAGATTCAGAGAGGAAATGTATTCCAGCTTAAAATCTGAGCACCAATTTGTAGAAGGATGTGGATGGCATGCACCACTTGTCTGTCAGTTTGTTGTTCTATGATAGGTTTTGTTTTGTTGGGACACTGGAAATTATCCTACTAGTATTTCAAATGCAGGCATGGTCACTCATCATTTGTAGAGATTTAAAACCGAGCAACACTGTGATAGATTCAGACTGTACCCTAAAAATCCTTGACTTTGAATTGGCCTGGTCAGCATGCACCAACTTCATGATGACGTTATATTGGGTAACTCCACATTATCGAGTCCAGAAGTCATCCTGTGCCTGGGGTACAAAGAGAATGTTGCTATCTGGTCAGTGAGCTGCATAATGAGAGAATTGTGTTAAAGGTTGTGCGATATTCCAAGGCAGTGATCATATTAATCAATGGAATAAAGTTATTGAGCCTCAAGGAAAACTATCAGCAGATTTCATGAGGAAACATCAGCGAACTGTAAGGAATTACAGACTATTCTGAAATCATGGCTTAGTGAGATAAAATAAAAATAAACCAAACCAGAGATTTGTTATAAAAAATGTTATCAGGCTTGGCAGTTCAAATCCAGAGATGGCTCTCAGGAGCAGCACTGGGTGGCGTCCATGACCACCAGAGGCAGTGATGCCCAACCAACGAAACAAACAAATGTTAGCAATTGATCCAGAAGAATGAAACTTTGTAGATGAAGCATTACATCACCCATATGGCACTATGTGGTGTAACCCTGCTGAGGCAGAAGCACCCTCACCTCAAATTTAGATGCTCAATTTGGAGAAAGGGAACATGCCAGAGAAGAATGGAAAGAAATACTTTACAAAGAAACAATGGATTTGGAAGAAACAAGCAAAAGTTGTGTCATAAAATACCAGCCTTCAGCCGCAGCAGTATGTAACAATGCCAGTACATCATCTCTCAACATTGCCTTAATGTTCACCGAGCAGATAGTGACCTTCAATGCCAACAGTAGCCTCAGTGCTCCGACAGGCCTGCAGGGGTTGGAAATTGGTGGAGAAGCTCCATAATCTGCATGTTAAAACATAGTGCCTTGCCCTCAATCAGTTCACCTAGGACTTTCTGCTTAGATTATTAAACAAAGCAGATAATATCTGAAGGTAAAAGTTCAAGCAACACTTTTAGAGACTTTCATGTGAGCAGTTAGAATAAGTGAAAAATGCTGTTATTTGGTGATAGTTTTGACTATTTCTCATTATCAGTATTTATAGGGATTTAAATATGACCATACATGCTTGCTTGGTCTTGCCTATCTAGAACTTTGTGAATCATTATTCATGCCAAATTATATCTTTTTTTTTGGGAGGGGGCATCACTGCCCTCTGGTGGAAATGAGAGGCCCAGCCTTGCTCTTGGAGAGCTGCTGCTAGATTTGAACTGCCAAGCCAGTGGGCTGCAGTCCCGCACTCAACCACGACGCCACCGGGGCTCAGCCCACCAAATAATCTTTAAGGTAGCATGGTTTCTAAGTTTATCTCTTGATCCTCTAAAATAATTTAGTGTCTGTCTAGAAAAAGATAGATCTATGTGTGCTAATTGGCCATCTTTTTATCCAATTTTTAGTATTATCATATAATCTTTCTTATACTTCAGATGAAAATGACTTCTTATTTATCCACTCCATAAATAAAAATCTAACTTTATAAATCTGTGATGTTTTGGCTGAGTATTATCACTCCTACAACCAGGACAGTTTTCCCTGTTTTGTCTATCTTGCCTTTATAGCATGACAAACTTTGCATTGCAGCGGAAATGAAAGCCGTTATAATCATACCTTACCTGTAATTTCTTAGTCTTCTGGGTTTATTGTTAATTTAAAATACTACGTAGAACTTTGCATGCTTTATTAAGCACATAACACTCCATATCTCAAAAATATAATGGCAAATAGATTCTTGAATCCATTACCTAATGCTAGGGCAGAATTGCGCAAAATAATCAGTACAGATGATCACAGCCATTTGATAAGTATTTTCTTTGAGGCCTGGTTGCCCAGCCTTTCAGCTATTAATTGCAAGGTTGGAAGTTCAAACTCTCCAGATGCTCCAAAGGAGAAAGATGAGGCTATCTGCTCTTATAAAGATTTACAGACTTGGAAACCTTTTCTAATTGGGGTTGGAAAGAGTCAGAATCAATTTATTGGCAACAGGTTTTTGGTTACTTTGAGGCAGAGTCTGGAATAGATCTTTTGCTTACCTTACGTAGTTAAAGTAAAGTACAGGATTGCACAAGGCAGTGTTCCCTTTTCTAACAACATTCTTCCTCAATTTTATTGTCTTCTGAAAGAACCCAAATTAAGAATAAATCTCTCCTTTAATTCATTTTAGGAAGCAAGGCCGATGTGCCATGCTCATTTGTTCTTGTTTCCCATTCAGGGGTATATTTGTCATTCCTATGGGAAAACTCTTCAGAGAAATAGGAAGTACTTTTAAAAGCAGTGAGTGATTAGGGACTATTTTATTAGTCAAAGCTGCTCACCTGAAAAGGCACTTTCAGACCATTTGCTATGTAAATTATTTAAAATTCATGAAGATACTGAGTATTTAAATGTCATTGCAGAAATGAAATTAAAATGATCATATTTCAATTACCTGTTCCCATATTTTTTCCCTTTAAGCTTATTTTCAACAGGTAAGTTAATATCTTGTGTTGAATTTTTTTCAAATAATTTTATTGGGGGCTCATACAGCTGTTACCATATTCAATACATCATTTGTATCAAGCACATTCGCACACACGTTGCCACATTTATTTCCAAATATTTTCCACTTCAGGCCTTGGTATAAGCTTCTCTATTTTTTACACTATTTTTGCAATGTTATATGGAATGTGCTATGAGGAAGAATTAATTCTGATATTTTATTACATATATGCTCTAAAATAAATTATTTTCTCAGCATCATTTGTTTCTTATTCATTGATCTTAGCATAGTAAACCAGAATTATTGATGTACAAAGTTAATATTGGAGAAAGACACTTTGGTATCATTAGACACATTTCTAGTAAAAAGAATTAATACTAAAAAATAAAGAAGAAAACATGGTTCCAGCCCAATATTGCAGTGTTAACACTATATAGCAAGTGTGAAATAGCAAAAAAGTACACATGGAAGAAGCACATCAGGCTGTGTGATCACAAGGTATCAATGAGATCAGGTATCAAAGACCCCGAACAAAAAATCATATCAATGTGAGTGGGGTGGGGGGACATGAAGTGAGGACCCAAACCCATCCGTGGACAGTTGGACATTCACTTATAGAAGGGTTACAAAAAAGCGATAAGCCAGTCAGTGTGCAGTATAGCACTAGTGATACATGCAACTTTCCTCTAGTTCTTTAATGATTCCTCCTCCACCCCACTATCATTACCTCAATCCCACCTTCCAAATATGACTAGGCTACAGCATGTACACTGCTACAGATAAGAACTCACAACATAGGGAGTCCTCAATAGATAACCCCCTCAGGACCAATAATAAAAATAGAGATACCAGGAGGGGAAGGGGATTGTGGGGGCAGAAAAAAGAAACTGATCACAATGATCTACATATAACCCCTTTCTAGGGGTTGGATAGCAGAAAAGCAGATGAAGGGAGACAGCAGTTGGTATAATATATGAGGGAAATTATGAATTTTTAAATTATCAAGGGTTCATGAGGGAGGAAAGAGGAGAAGGGAGAATGAGGAGCTGGAATCAAGGGCTCAAATAGAAAGGAAATGCTTTGAAAATGATGATGGCAACATATCTATAAATGCACTTGACATAATGTATGAATTTTGATAAGAGCTGTAAGAGCTCCCAATAAAATGATTTGAAATATGATGAAAAATAATAATAAAATAAATTTGAGATAATTTGTATAGTGTGTTAGTCTGGGTAGACTTAAAAAATTCATAGACACACATATGTGTAAAAGAAAGAGGCTTATATACAAGAGCAATTGAATATTGAGAAAACATCCCAGCCCAGCACAGTTGAAGGTCGTAAGTCTGATTTCAGCTTATATGTCTGATGCCAATCTATAAAGTCCTCTTTAGACTCACAAAACATGCAATGACACAGAATACAGGAGGATCACAGGCCAGTGGTTAGGAAGTCTTGTGGATCCAGTGACATTGTAAGCATCTCAGTGTTGGCAGGAGTTAGCATGTGGCTTCTCTGAGTCCCACGGGACAGGGTTTATCAGCATAGTGCCATGTGTTTTTGTCAGTAGAGCATCTCTCAGAGAGTGAGTCTTGTCAGTATAGAGTCTCCAAGAAGTGAAGCAAGAGAGAATGTGTCGCCACCTCCAAAGAGAATTCTCCATAATTCTCAGGAGAAGGTCATGCCCATACAGAGGCCTCATTGACTATCACCTGATTGACAGACTACATTCCACCCCTTCACTCTTCCTCCTCTCAAGTCCCAAGATGACACCAGATTATATAACTATTACATATAGATAAGAGAACATCCACATAATCCATGGATTCTAACTGATTTAGTAATAAAATTATATTAAAAAATAACAAAGGGAAATATATTTCTAAAAAGAACTCAGCTTTAAAGGCAGAGAATAAAGAAACCATCAATCTCATCAGGAGAAGTGGTGAAGGGAATATGTAGCCAAATATTTGAAGTGAATTCTTTAATTAATTGCAGTAAATATAAATGGATTAAATATTTTAATCAAGAAAGAGTGGTAGATTTGACTAAAAATATAATATATCTATGTGACAAGGGGTACACCTTATGCACAGGTGTATAAATTGATTAAAGTGGAGGGAGAGACACTTGATATAAAAGTGAGCAGCAATACAAAGTGAACAGGAGTTACAATGCTAATATATGACAATAGGTTTAAGTCAAAATTTATTATGAGACAGAGAAGCATACTATATGCAAACAATGAAAGACCTGCATAATATTAACCAGTTGTATCTAACCAACATAGATAACACATTCAGCAGTAGCAAAGTACACACTTTATTTCACTGCATATGTGTTTGGTGTAGACTATTTTCAGGTACAAATTAAATTTCAGTAATTATTAAAGAGTCAACCTATATAAATCATCCAATTTAACCATAATATAATGAAGCCACAAGTCAACAACAGAAAGAATAAAGAAAGCTAAATTAATTCATGGAAATTTAAATGCTGTTATTGCAAATCCTTTGTCATCACTAAAGTCAAAAGAATATTTTGAATTTAAGAATGTAGTCAAAAAAGTAATAATCATTCATTTCAGTCTTGATCTAAAATACACATAATTTTAGTAGCTCATGTGACAAATTTTGCTGCAGACCCAAGTATGAACATTTATTTGTAGAAAACACTTGCAAGATTGAACAATTTAAAAAAAAAGAAAAAAGATTGAACAATTTTTATTGAAAGAATGAGTAGCAGACAGGTGATGGTTATTAAACATAGTCATTTGACAGACATTTTCTCAAACTACTGGTCATTTCAGATAAACAGCATTCACTGCTGTGACGTAATGTAAATTAGCATGCAGAAATTAGGATGATGGGGATCACTTTCCTCCCACCAGCTTCTCTTCAGTCAAGATAGATGGTGACAGTAACACATATGAACTTATTGAATAATGTCATATGCCAACATTCAGAAGTAATATGCATTGCTTGTTGGACCAAAATCTTTCAAGTGTTGTTACAAAAAAATCCATTAAAAATGAAACAGTCCAACTGATTTTAATGTAATAGTATAAAATGTGTATATATATATATATATATATATATATACACATATGGTCTTCACTCAAAAATGTCCCAAGAATCCATCTAAAAATTAGTCTGTCTGCCTGAGTGCTATGTTATTTTAACACTTATTTATGCAGGTCCAAATTTACAGAACATATTTGAAAGATTAGATAGAGACTTTATGGGGTAATGCATTTTTCATGAGAGAGGGTATACCTGGTTGTACAGCTGCAAGAATGTAATCAGTATCTCTAAATTGTACATGTTTACTATGTATGGTCTCAAAAAATGAAATTATAAAAGTCCTCTATTTTAAAAAAGAAAGAAAGACAGTGGATTATTTCAGATTTAGTAAGGTTAAAATTTAACACCTTATCATCAGATCATCAGATCTTCAGATCATCAGATCATCAGATCTTCCTTTTGATCCATTTAAATTTGTTCTAATTTTAATATTTCCTGATTTCTTTTTATTGAGTTCTTATGAGTTCTACTTAATATTCTTGTTAGTTTCATTTCTTAATGTTTTTTCTGTATATGAAATACAGCATAGGTAAATTTACAGATACAGTAACTGTAGTAATGGTTATTTAAGAGCATTCACAGAAGGTAAGGGGAAATGGGGAAATAACAATGATAAGTACTAAAATGAAGGATTTGAAGAATCTATTCTAAAATGAAGAAACTATCCTAAAACTTATCATGGTGATGATTGCACAACTCTTCTTGATGAGATTGAACTATTGGCTTAAATGATATGTCAATTAAGTGGCAATAAAACAGTTGAAAAGAGAAAAAAAAGGAAAGGACAAAGTGTATGTCAGAAGACATTGAAAATTACTTTTAATTATAGAGTAGCTAAGGCAAATGGAAGAATCAGGAAGCGGTAAATATGAACAGAACATTTCAAAGGTCAGATCTAGAAGATAAGGTGAAATCATAAATAGAAATGTGTGAAGATCTAGGGTTAGAAAACCAGAAAGGAAGACGATTCTCTTCTTCTCTTAAAATAAAAGAACTTAAAAATATGCAAGTCTTTGGTTGCAGTATTCAAATATTCTATGGGCAAAATATTGAGGGATTCAGAAAGCATCAAATGAATTCACAGATTAACTACATCAAAAAGAATGAGTCCACATTCAACCATTTCTAAACACAGCAAAAGAGCAAAAGCCAAGGGTAAGTAAGAAAAAATCCAGCCTGCACTGACAACATTAGCCAAAAACAAGGCTCCAGGAATTGAGTGAATAGCAACTAAGATGCATATTTTTCTCCATTCCAAAGAAAGGTGACGCAGCAGAATTCTCAAATTATAGAATAATGCCACCAATATGAAACAGAAGTAAAGTTTTATGAAGATCACACATCAAGGGTTTCAGCAGTACATTGGCAGGGAGCTGCCAGAGGATTAGACCTGATTCAAAAAAGGACATGGATAAGATGGATGTCAGATGGATCTTGACTGAATTAGATAAAATGAGAAAGATGTTTATTTGTATTTTAGTTACTATGCAAGACCTATGATAGTGTGGAGCAGCACAAACTCTAGATAAGCTTGAGAAGAATATGAATTCCAAACGACTTCGTTTTGCTCAAGCAAAGCCTATATATGGACCGAGAGGCAGTTGTGTGAACAAAACAAAAGAATAAAACATGGTTTAAAATTAAGAATGGTGTGTATCAGAGTTGCATCCCCTCACCATAATTATTCCATTTGCCTGATGAACAAAGGTAGAGAAGCTGGGTTTCATGAAGAAGAATGCAGGGTTGTAGGAAGGCCTGTTAATAATTTGAAGTATGCAGATGATATAACTTAGCTTACTGAAATTGAGAAGGATTTGAAGCACCTGATGATGAATATCAAGGATTGCAGCTTTCAGTATGGATCATGACTTAATGTGAAGAAAACCACAATACCCAAAAGTGGACAAGTAGAAAACATCATGATAAATGACAAAAGTTTGAAGTTAAAGTTTGATATTGTCAAGGATTTAATTTTTCTTGGATCCACAATCCTGATGGAAGCAGTCAAGAGCTCAAATGATGTATTGCACTATGCTAATTTGCTGAACAAGTATTAAAAAGCAAAGATGTTACCTAGAGATTAAAATGTGCCTAACATAAGTGATGCTATTTTTAATTACCTCATAGACATGTGAAAGTTGTACATTGACTAAGGAAGACCAAAGAAGAATGAATGCATTTGAATTATAGTACTAGTGAAGAATATTAAAAGTATCATGGACTTACAAACAAATCTGTCTTAAAACAAGAACAGTGAAAATGGCAAGATTTATCTCATGTACTTTGGTTATGCTATCAGGAGAGACCAATCTCTGTAAAAGGACTTGAACCTTGATTAAGTGAAAAAGCAACTGAAGTAAGACTCTTGAAAACATTGATTGACACAGTGGCTACAATAATGGACTGAAATATAAGAACAGTTCCGAATATGATGTACACAGGGTCTCTCTGAGTCAGAATCAATTCTATGGCACCTAAAACAATAACGCACATGCCACTGAAAGCACAGCATGCATTCACTTAGTTTCAGCTGGAATTAAATTTCTATTGAATTCCTTTGGAAAATTGAGAAGGGATATGAAGTCTTGTCCTCAGACAGATTGCATTGGAAATTGGATTACTGCACATATATTGTTGTGTTTATGTTCCATCTAGTTGATTCCCACTCACAGTGATCTTATAACAGAACTAAACACTGACCAGTCCTATGTCATCTTCACAGTTGTTCCTATGTTTGAGGCTATCGTTGTAAATTTGATTTCCATGTTATAATAATATTATGATTATATAATTTGAGCATTCTGCTATGTCACACTTATTTTGGAATCTCTCCATTCAGTTGACCAAGTAGCTGTCTTCCATATTTCCTGGCATAGATGAGTGAGTGCTTCCAGTGTTTCATTAGTTCTTTGAAACATTTCAATTGAAATTTTGTTGATTTCTAAAATTGTGTTTTTTACTAACCCTTTCAGTATAGCTTGAACTTATTCCTTTGGCACCATTTCTTCTTGTTCATATGCTAACCTTTTCCATGTTGGAATGTCAACTACTCCTTTCTGGGACAGTGACTCTGTGTTTTTTTTCCCTTTTCTTTTACTTCTTCCTAAATCCTTCAATATTATGCCCATAAACTCTTTAAATATTACCACTCGTGGCTTGGATTATTTTCATGAGTCTTTCAGTTTAAAATATGCTGATTATCTAACTCTGTCTTTGCACAATTCTTGATGTTCTAACTCTGTCTTTGCACAATTCTTAATACTATTTGACTTTGTTTTCTAGAGCTGCCATTTGAAATTTTCTTTTAAGTGCATTGATTTCATCATTCTTCCTATTGCTTTAGCGATTCTATGATTCAGAGAATGCTTCAAAGTGTGTACATATAGTTAGATAAAAATTTAACATACTGTCATCTTCCACATTTGACCCATTTTCATTTGTTCTAAATTCAATTATCTTATGTTTTCTGTTGGATTAAGGTTATTCTTTGTTTTCCTTTGTTGTTATTTTTGTTGGAGCTTTATACTTAACTTTCTTTATATGAGATTGAAGAGAGATAAATCTATAGAGTAACTAAATGAATAATTCCTTAGGGTTAATCCAAAGTAGGCTACATGGTAAAGGGAAGCTAAAAATGATAGGTTCAGGAATGAATATAATGTTGTAGAATTAATTGTGGTATTGACTGCACAATTTAAAAATATATGTAAGTCACTATACTCTATGATATATGAATTGTATGTCAATAAAATTGTTCATAAATGTGGTGGTCATATACCTATGTCAATATCATGATTAAGATATAGGAGTGGTGTCTAGCCTGTCAACCTGGAGATAGCCATTGAGTAGCCATTGAGGCCTCTGTGTGGGCATGGCTTTCTCCTGAGAATCCTGGGAAGTCTGGTGGTATTTCCCTTGTGGAGTTGAGAGACCATTTTCCCAGTTTTGGGGAGTAGCCGAACTGACAAAACAAGATAGCAGCTTCTGAGGAACTGGAAGAGCCAGAGGAGAAGCCACATGACTTTATCTTGATGGAACCAGACTTCTGAAGCTGGATAAGCCACAGAGAGACCCATGCCAGTGCTAAGATGCTTCTACTGCCAATGGATACTAGTGATGGACCCTGAGCCCTGGAAATGAGGAGTCATGAGAAGACCCCTGCCAGAACCACAAATCTGCACCCACTGTCCTGTCAATTTGTGAGTCAGAAGAACACTTTACAGACTGGTATCGGACATATGGGTTAATATTGGACTTGTGACTTTGAACTGGACTGGGCTGGGATGCTTTCTCAATGTTCCATTCCTCTTGTATATAAGCCTTTCCATTATATCCATAGGTGTGTCCATGGATTTGTTTCTCTAGTTTACCTGGACTAATACAATAAGTAAATAAAATAAAAACAAAAGTAGCATAATGAAATGAAAATACAGGAAAGTAAGGAAATACCAATATATGTCAGAAGATTCTCTGAATTTTGCTCTTAAAGGTAGACTAGTTAGGACTCAGAAGAAATGCTAAAGTAAAATAGACAGACAGAAAATTTCAGAGGGCAGCGCAAGAAGAAAAAGCAAGACATTATAATGAAATGTGGAACAACATGGATTGTAGAAGACCAAAAAAAAAAAAGGAAGACAATTTTCATATCTCAAGCTGAAATAATTGAAAAAAGTAACAGAAGTTGCAGTATCAAATTATTCCATTGACAAAATATTGAACATACAGGAAACATCAAAATTATATGGAATTTCTGAGATCTACATAGGAAATAAGCCTTCTGTGATTTCTTTTTTTCCATAAGAGAAGTTTGAGAATATACTGCTACCAAAAAGAGTGCATTGGAGAGATGAATATTAAAGATCAAAATGATAAACCTGGCTTGTATGGTGCAACTCTTGATCCCACGCAGATGCACATTAGACCAATCTTTTTTGGGGGGAAATAGAAAATGGAAGAAACACAAGAGTCACCTTACCAAAAGTAACAAGTTGCCATTCAACCATTTCAAGAGCTAGTACATGATTAAGACTCAAGAATATTGGAGAATCCATGCTTCTCTGAAGGCCTTAGTGAAAAGCAAGGCTCTTGACATCATCAAAACAACAAAATAAATATTTCAAAAAACTGACAATCAAAATAGTCATCCACCTATGCCAAAGAAATTGGAAGATATTTACCTGTTTAACTAACTGGCATCTATTTATATTTGTAGGCATTTCAAAGAGAGGTGGCCCACAAGAATGTGGAAATTATGATTAATATCACATATAATTAAAACTAGTGTACACATGGAAAACAGCAGGAAATTCAAACAAGTCAAGTCAGAAGAGGACACAGAAAGGTACATTATTGTTGATGTAAGATGGATCTTGATAGAAAATTGAAATCAGAAATATATTTACTTGTGTTTTATTGATTATACAAAGGCATTCAATTGTGTGGATCTTAACAACTATAGAAAGCAGAATGGGAATTGTCAAACAACTTCATTTTTATGCTTAACCTGTACATAGATCAAAAGGTATTCCTTTGAGTAGAATGGTAGAAAATCAGGTAAGGTGTATGTCTAGACTCTATCATTCCACCATATGTATTCTATCTGTATACTTAGCAAAAAATCCCAGAAAGAGGATAATATGAGATTTGGAGGACTCATTAACAACTTGTGATATACAGATAGTATGACCTTACTATCTAATTGCACTAAGTTAAAAAAAAACCTACCTTTAGTGGAACACAAAGAATACAAGTATCATCAGAACCTGGTGGGTCTACAAAGAAATTAAGTGGATTTCCCTACCACAGTCTATTGTATTTCCCTGGTTCATATTTACTGAACCTGGGTTTGAAAAATGTTCAAAATATTTTTAATGATCTGCTGACCTCTCCAACCACCTGCATCAGAGATCACACTAGCCACGATTATCTAACACCACAAACAAGGTATACCAAAAGATCTCCTGCTAATAATCACACTTGGAAAATTCATGAATTTTCGAGTAGGACAATAAGAACATCATATATGCAGGCTAACCTAGAGCCATTAAAATAAATACAGATAGAGGAGGGAGGGAAGATGGCGGCCAGATAGGAAGCCCATGCCTGGAGCTCCTGGTGATCGGTGAGTGGGGGTGACACGGGGAAGGGTGGGGCTCTCAAATTGGGTTTTGCGACTCCAGCAAAGCTCAGAACCCTCCTCTGAACCAGGAGCGGGCACGACCCGCACGCCCGCGCTCCCCACAGACGCGGGCACAGACGCCGCCTGCACAGACGCTGCGGGTTCTTTGTGCCAGCGGGATCCAGGGCCCCGCTCTGCGACCCTGAGATCAGGGACCCGCAGTTAATCAGCGGCCGCGTGCGCAATCGCTGACCAGTCCTCCCCACCCCAAGGTGCCCAGGGTGCCCAGGGGACACTCCATGCAGACCCACACCTCTCGCTCCCCACCCCCAGGGACTCCTGTGCCCCCAGCACAACGGTGGGCCAGCTCCTCCCCCACCCCGGAGGCCAGTGCCCAGGTGCACCTTAAGGGCGACTCCACAGCCCAGGATAAGATCAAGCCATCCCCCAAACCCAAGCCTGCCCACCTGGGCCACATTTTCTAACAGGAGTAGAAGGAATGCCCACACTCCCCATAGTCCCTGGCGCTCCTCACAGACGTTGCCGGTTCAGGGCACCCGCCCAAAGCCCCTCGACAGAGAGGTCCACTTTACATTGTCTCCTGGGTAAACAGCCAGCCTGTCCTCCCCACCCCAGAGTACTAGAGGATTTTTTCCCACCTACCTTTGGCAAGCGCCTCTAGCCAGGAACAGACCACCAAACTCCAAACCCACCACTAAACCCACTCCCCTGCTCAGCCAACACACTCCATCAGATCTGCAAGGCCTAGCTGCAAACAGTTCCTGAGGAAAGCTATAATATAAGAACAGCCTCCTAAAGAGAGATGCCAGGGCCACAAAACACCAAGGAAAATGCCACCAAATACGAACAAATCAAACAAAGAACAGCTAGCCGCTTCAACAGTATCAAGAAAAGAGAAACTGGATCCTATGCAAGAAGATCAGCTGGACCTAACAGCAGTCATAGAAAATACGAAGATCGATCAACCACAGAAAGAAATCTTCAAGATGTTACCAGCACGTATGCAGCTCTTGAGCAATGCATTAAAGAAGAAAGAAGAATTGAAAGAGGAGATAAAGGCCACCCACCAAAGGGAAATCCAAGAACTCAAGAGTAAGCTAACAAAAACTAATAGTAAGCTCTCAGATTTCGGCCAGACAATGGAGGAGGCAGAGACCAGGACAAGTGACCTAGAGGACTCGCAAGTAGAAATTAATAAATGGGAGAAAAAAATCCGACAAGTCTATGAGAGAAGCAGAAGAAAATATTAGATGCCTGGCTGATACTATGAAAAGAAACAGCATTAGGATTATCAGTCTACCGGAGGATGAGGCATCAGGAAAACCAACATCCAAAATAGTGAGGGAATGCTTAGAGGAAAACTTCCCTAGCTTAATGAATGAAAGCCATATAACCATACAGGAGGCTGAAAGAACACCAGCTAGACTAAACCGCAAGATGAAAACACCAAGACATATAGTTGTTAAACTATCCAATTATGAAGAAAAGAAGAAATTTATGAGAGCAGCTAGGAAAAAAGGGCAATCACATATAAAGGCAAACAGATAAGAATATGCTCGGACCTATCAATGGAAACTATGAAGAAGTAGAGAGTGGAGCAGCATATTCCAAATTTTGCAGGAACATGATGCAAAACCAAGAATACTCTATCCAGCCAAATTATCTATCAAAATTGATGGAGAAGTAAGAGTCTTTCCAGACAAGGGAAATCTCAGAGAATATGCCAAAAGGAACCCAGCCATGCAAAAGATTCTCACCGACCCCCTGGGAGAAGAAGAAAAACAATGACCTAACACACGCAGAACGAATCTACCCAGAAACTGTCAAAGGGATAACAACCCCCAAATAACTCTGGCTCAGAGATGGAAGAAAGGCAAGAATGTACCACAAACAGATATTGACACCACCCATAGAAATAGAAAAGCATCCAATCCAAGAGCGATAAAATGACAACACAGAGTGCACAGATACATATAATAACTTTAAATATTAATGGAGTGAACTCAGGCCTTAAGAGACAGAAATTAATAGACGAGCTTAGAAAATATACCCCGTCAATCTGCTGCCTACAGGAGACACATTTTAAGATCACAGAAAAAAATATATTGAGAATCAAAGGCTGGAGAAAAATATACCAAGCAAACAGCAATTCCAAAAAAGCTGGAGTAGCAATCCTAATATCAGATAAAATTGACCTCAAAGTGCAAACCATAATAAGAGACTAAGAAGGACACTATATAATGCTTAAGGGAAGGGTAGACAATGATCCAATAAGCATCTTAAATATATATTCCTCGAAAGAGAGACCTGCAGAATATGTAAACCAGACACTTCATATGATGAAAAAAGGAATTACAGCCTCAACAATTATAGTGGGTGACTTCAACACACCACTCTCTGAGAAGGACAGATCACAGGGAAAGAAACTCAACAAGGAGGCGAGAGATCTAAATACTACAA
>PVJH01016462.1:0-36159 GCA_004026705.1 Nesogale talazaci
ATTCCTCTTTTATATAAACCTCTCCCTTATATACATATGCATGTTTATGAATTTGCTTCTCTAGTCTACCCAGACTAACACAGCAGTGGAATATTATCAGATTCTGAAAACCCATAAAGATTGGGGCCATAAACCCTGTGGGTAAGAGCTATTCTATCACAAGGAGTGACTATGAGTAAACAACAATTAAATTTCTTATGAAAGATTTGCAATAGTCAATTTCTGTTAAGTACCTATTTTAAACTGAAGTCTCCTGAAATCAGGGATGTTCTGTGTTTCCCTCAATCACTACTTTGACCATAATGATTTATCACAGTGATCAGAATTTGATCAATTAAAGAATAACTTCAATTTGCATATCCATATCTTTTAGTTTAATTGACCAAAACCCTAATCCATATATGACTATCAAGGATCCAATTGCTAATATTTTGATTGCACTCTAATCCCCTAACTTACTGCCATCAATTTGATTCAAGCCCACTGAGACTTTCTAGGCCAGAGTAGAACGATCTCACAGGGTTTCCACAACTGTTAATCTTTACAAAAGTAGGTTGTCACACACTTCTCCCATCTTCCTACTTATTAAGCTCTGAAAATAATAGTGTTAATGCATAGTCACTGGTTTAGCTATTATATAAAATAAAAGGAGAGACATAAGTAAAGAGATATTTATTCCAAATGCTTTGTTACTTCATTAGTGATAAAATAATGATCCATTAAGTATACCCTATTTTCTGGGGTTATAGCAGTGGTTAAAATGCTTTGTGGAAGGCAGCAGTCATTCCTATTTGGCTCATTTGTGAACTCTTGCTGGTGAAAGTCAACAAAATTCAACTCAATTTTGACAGCAAGAGGCAGATAACAGAAACACTGATCTTCATTGCTAAAAAGCTTAATGAAATATTGATTTGAGAAAAGAAAGAGCTAGATGAGAATAATTATGACATCAATTTAAATGTCATCAAAACTTAATTTCTCTTGATCTGTCTGCTTTGCTTTCCCACCTTGATGGCTTTATTCTCATCCTCATGAAGGAATATCAGGCACATGCACTCATTTCTCATAGGTTAAATTCCATTAAATTATCTTTCTTCACAGAATTTCAACTGAAATATTACAATGAACTTAAATTGGATGATGTGTCCAAACTTAAAACAACTCAACCACACACTCTCTGATAAATTTGCGCTTTAGTCAATTATGGTTGGCAATTGAGTCATTCCCATGAATGAGCTGAAAGAAAGAGCAGAATCTGGACATGAAGACAATTTAGGGTGTCATCTCAGTAGCTCTAGCAGACATGACAACTTGATCTAGTAAGATACAGATGGATATGGATATACGAGGACAGAAGTATGGTTAATATATCACACATGGAAGATAAATGATAAGGAAAATGGAGATGTCAATGGCTACTATATTTCAACTTTATATCCTAAATTGACAGAGAGAGAGACAGACAGACAGACAGACAGAGAGAACACTGGAAAAAAAACATAGGATGGAAAGTTAGTAATAGGGAAATAATTGGTGAATGAATAATACAATAAAATTATATGATGGATTCTAATTTAAAAGTAACTTATAATTTATTTGACTATTGTCTCATTTATGATCTCAAAGCCTCTCAGGGATAAAAACAAGTTCATATTCCTTCTGTCACAACAAAGTGTGGGTGCACTTAATACTATGGAGATAGATCAAAAACACATATCTTAGATGTCAAAAAGAATGCTAAAGAAAATAAGAGGTGTAATTGCTTAATTGCTAGCTGTCAAGAAAAAGAAGAGTGGAGGAAATACAATTAGAAGTTATTTTTCCAGCCCCTCATAGGTATCAGTCATATTTTTGTTTTCTGCTCAAATCCAGGTTTCCAGTGACTGATGTACCTACATATTTATAACCTTCACAATCTTTAAAGTATTGTATTCCTACTCTAATAGTGAATCTGCTCCAATTTCCACCAATACAGGTTCCTTTTCTTTAGCTTTGCTATGGAGTGATTCCTTTGTTTGTGAAGTAAATTACCCTACAATATTCTCTAAATGTGAAATAAGAAGACTATTTTCCCTTAAAAATGACAGTTTGTAGAACAAAGGTGCTGCAAAAAGTTTGTGGAAAAGTGGAGTTAAATGATATGGAATATTTCTGTGAAAAATTTTAAGTCCCATTGTATATCTGTAAAAGCAAACAGTTGCTAATTAAAATATGCAAGAAGAATCACTCTTAGACCACACACCAGAAACTATAGATTAGTTAATTGAATTCACTTCTGTCATATGGTTCTATAATGCACAATGGCATGTAGTGGAAAGTCAACTTCTAATATAAATGTTTAATTCAGGGTGGAGTCATTTATGCACATATGCCACTAATTTCTGTACTTGCTGTATCTTTGTTATGGGTCAGTAGATTACATAATCTCACCTTATGCATGTAGCAGCCATTTACTATGTTCTGGTTTCTATGGTTTCAGAGAATCTCGGACAAACTGAGATATAGCCTAATTTTGCTTTTATTTTTCCTTGTACCTATGTGCTTTAATTGATATTTTCCAATCTTGTAAACCTCCTCTTGTCGAGGTTGTTGTGATGGTAGCTCCTGTTTAAAGTTAAGCCCATACTTATTCATCTATACTAGTATATCCCAATTACTAGTATTTATAGGTATTCAATAAATGGTGCTTTATTGAAATACAGTTTAATTTGTATTCACCAACTCCTGATGGTTTCCTTAGTTCTCTATGTCTCCCTGCCCTTAAATAAAACATAAAAACAGATAATCAATTGGAAAAACTTTCCAACATATAAAATAGAGAAAAGGCGGGCTTTTTTACATGTGAAACTTACATCATATCACTAAGAAAGTGATCTGAGATACAACTAAGAAAAATGAGCAAAGACTATGAATAGATTCTTCATTAAAAGGAAGTATGACCAGAAGGGATTACTGAACATCCATGGTAAAGTTCAACCTATTCTGAACTGACATTAAGCATAAGGAACATTAAGGCCAAAGGGGACTATTGTATTCATTCATTTTTTATTCATTCATTCACTTTGTCTTTATGAATGGCAAAGAGCTAAAAGTTTGAGAATCATATTAATAAGTACAAAGGGATTTCAAAAAGTTTCTGGGAAATGATAATACCTTTAATTCAAATTTTCCATGAACCTCTCGAAGTTCTTTGATATGTAGGAACATGAATTTTCTCTAATATTGTTGATTGGAATACAAGGTGATGTTACATTTCTAAGTGAAGAAAACAATATATATATGTGTATATATATATATATATATATATATATATATATATATATATATATTAGAACCTCAAATAACATTTGGTGAAATAATTCCACTTAGAAAGTTATTACACAACTTTCGGGGCTGAGCCCCGGTGGCGTAGTTGTGCATGGGACTGCGGCCCACTGGGATGGAGGTTCAATTCCAGCAGCGGCTCTACAGGAGTAAAGGCTGGGCCTCCTACTCCCACCACCAGAAGGCAGTGATACAATAAAATAAAATAAAATAAAATTATTACACAACTTGGATACAAGTTATCAACTTTAGCATTGTTTATATGAACAAAGTGCTGTGTATATCTAGCCTTCAGTTCTTTGCTTCTTTGGGTTCACCGCACTGCTTGGTGCTGGCTTCCTCTGGAGTAAATGAATCCAACTATAATATCATCAGTGGACAAAAGTTAAGAAAACTATATAGGATGTTGTGTCAGAGAGGGTTCTCTAGAGAAATAAAACCAGGACACTAGTAATTCTCTTTATATATTTATATAGAAAGAAGAGTATATAAGATAAGAAAGAAACAGTAATCTATAAAGCTGTACAAATTGTGTGGTGAAACTCACTTGCATGAGACAGCTAGAAGACTGGCAGTCCTTCAAGTCTTGGGGGCCACTGAGTAGTCCTCTGTAGAGCAATTCAGGCTATCTGGTGACACACAGCAAACAGCAAAGCAGGTCACCAACTGTGATAGGTAGGTTTGTTATGCCAACATGGCCACAGAAGATTGGTGGGTCTGTTGTGAGGGCACGGCCAATGAACACGCGGGATGAATTGAAGGGCAGAGATAGGAAGGGCTTGGCAAGTCCCGTCCTCTTTCTTGCTTCCGGATCTTCGGACCAGAGAGCTGCCTTTTTTGTCCTGTGCCTTGACCTCCAAGCAATATTACCTGTGGGACACCTAATCATGGACTGTGTTGCTGTGAGTTGCGGTTCCTTCAAGTCCTACTTCACCATGCTCCTGGGATATACATCTCTTGAGCTGGCGACTGTTGGACTTTGTCATCTGGCTGACTGTTGGTGCCCTGCTTTGCTGTTTGTTGCCTGTGACCAGATAGCCTGAATTGCTCTACAAAGGACTACTCAGCGGCCCTGAAGACTTGAAGGACTGCCAGTCTTCTAGTGGCCTAACACAAGTAAGTTGCACCGAGCAATCTGTATTGCTTTATAGTTAACTTTTTCTATCTTATCTTATATACCTTTCTCAATATATAAATATATAAAAATAATCACTAGTGTCCTGAATTTTATTTCTCTAAGAGAACCCTGCCTGACACACCAACCTTCAGCCAGATAACAGAGTCCCAGAGTCCCCAACTCAAGAAATGTATATCCCAGGAGCGTGGCGAAGTAGATCTTGAAAGAACCTCAACTCACAGTTCCACGGTCCATAATTAGGTGTTCCACGAGTAGTATTGCTTGGAGGTCGAGGCACAGAACGAAAAAAGCAGCTGTCTGATCTGAAGATCTGAAAGCAAGAGAGTGAGGGCAGGACTCACTGAGCCCTTCCTATCTCTGCCCTTCAATTCATCCCGTGTATTCATTGGTTGTGCCATCACAACAGACCCACCAATCTTGTCTGGCCATGTTGGCATAACAAACCTACCCTTCACAATCCACCCCTTGCCAACAGAGCACCTGTCCACAATTTTTTACCCATATAAAATTTCTAGACATCGATGAAATCAAATTTATTCTTAACATCAAACATCTCTCATACATATAAATGAGAACACACTGAATCCAATTGTGGCTGATATATCATACATGAGCAAAGAAAAGATTCAATAAGCTTATAAACAGAAAATACATGAACAATCACAAACCTTGCTTCTGCAATTGATCACATGGTCATAGTTGGTAGGTAGAACTACCTTCTTCTACTATCCGTTCTGTATTACCTTTGCCCTCAGCAATCACTTCAGCTGGTTGTGGTTTTTTGCCTGGTGGGGTGAACCAGACCTTCATTCCCAAGGGGTCTAGGTCATTAGATGTCCTGTCATGATGGGGTTGCTGTAATTTACCATTTACTTTTATCACAGGGCATGGTAGCAATAATAGCTGGCCTCTGGTATATTCTGGATTCCAGACATACTCCTCTTTACCCCCATTATGTAACACCAGTCCAATTTCTTCCTGATAATCTAGGTCAATCACACCACTCACTACAGTAACACCCTTCCTAATCTGTTTGTCCAATGGCATGAGAATCCCAAAGTGGCCAGGGGACATTCTCAACTGATAGTTCAGTGGAATCTGTGCTGTGCTTCCAGTTGGGAGAGTTCCTTCCTTCGGTACCAGGACCTCCAGTCCCAAAGAACATAGGGTTGCTGGGCCAGAAAGCAAAAATGTTGCAAGTGGGTCAATAGGAGTAATAGTGAGTGGGGCCACTCCAGTTTCCACCCCTTGCTTCCTGGACCCGTGAATCCTGGCTACTGGAGACACAGCACCATATATTGGCCGCTGGTTTAAAGCATATACAGCTTCCTAGAGAACACTGCCCCAGCCTCACAAGTGGTTGCCATGTAGTTTGTGTCGCAGTTGTATCTTCAGGAGGCCATTCCATTGTTCTAACAAGTCAGCTGCTTCAGGATGATGAGGAACATGATATGACCAGTGATATATCAGTGGGCCCATTGCCGCACTGAATTTGCTGTAAAATGAGTTCCTTGATCTGAAGCAGTGCTATGTGGGATGCCATGCCGGTGGATGAGGCATTCTGTAAGTCCACAAATGGTGGTTTGGACAGAAGCATTGTGTGCAGGGAAGGCAAACCCATATCCAGAATAGCTGTCTATTCCAGTCAGAACAAAACGCTGCCCATCCATGATGGGAGTGGCCCTATATAATCAACTTGCCACCAAGTTGCCGGTTGATCTCCCCAAGGAATAGCTCCGTACCTTGGACTTAATGTTTGTTTCTGCTGCTGGCAAATAGGGCACTCAGCAGTGGCTGTGGCCAAGTCAGCCTTGGTGAGTGGAAGTCCATGTTGCTGTGCACATGCATAACCACCATCCCTGCCACCATGTCCACTTTGTTCATGTGCCCATTGGGCAATAACAGGAGTGGCAGAGGAAAGAGGAGGGCCAGTCTCCACAGTACGTGTCATTTTACCCACTTGATTGTTAAAGCCCTCCTCTTTAGGGGTAACCCTTTGATGATCATTCACATAAGACATGATTACATTTACTTTTTTGGCCCATTCAGAGAGATCCATCCACATACCTCTTCCCCACACTTCCTTGTCACCAATCTTCCAATCATGTTCCTTCAAAGTCCCTGACCTTCCAGCCAAGCCATTAACCACAGCCCATGAATCAATGTACAGTCTCACATCTGGCCATATAATCTGGTCCCAATTATCATAAGGAACTCCCCAGGAGGCCATAGGTGCAGATTCAGAAAGAGAAGGTAATGTGACAGGAGTGGGGACTTTGGGCATTTGGGCCACTGCTTCATGCAGCTTACTTGTAATTTCAGGTTCTGAAATTGGCCCGATCTCGTATGTACCACTTCCATTTAACAATGGAGTGTTGCTGCACATGTCCAACTTTATGACTCTGTGGATCAGACAATACCCAGTTCATGATGGGTAGTTCAGGCTTCATGGTGACTTGGTGGCCCAAGGTGAGGCGTTCAATCTCCACCAAAGACCAGTAACAGGCCAACATTTGTTTTTCAAAGGGGGAGTAGTTGTCTGCAGAGGATGGCAGGACTTTACTCTAAAATCCCAAGGGTCTACGCTGTGATTCACCCATAGGGGTCTGACAAAGACTCCACACTGCATCTTTATCAACAGCTGACACTTCTAGCACCATTGGGTCAGCTGGATCATATGGTCCCAGTGGCAAAGCAGCTTGCACGGCAGCCTGAACCTGTTGCAGAGCCTTTTCTTATTCCAGGCTCCACACAAAATTGGAGGCCTTTCATGACACCTGATAAACAGGTCGAAGTAGAACACCCAAGTGAGGGATATGTTCTCTCCAAAATCCGAAATGGCCCACTAGGCATTGTGCCTCCTGTTTTGTTGTTGGGGGAGCCATATACAATAGCTTGTTCTTCACTTTAGTGGGAATATCTCGACATGCTCCACACCACTGGACCCCTAGGAATTTTACCAAGGTGCAGGGTGCTTGAATCTTTGTTGGGTTAATTTCCCAACCTCTTGTATGCAGAGGTTGGTATGCAGATGCTGTACTAATGAATCTAAAGTCTTTGATACATCCTCCTTAGTGGGTCCAATCAGCATAATGTCATCAATATAGTGGACTAGTGTGACATTTTGTAGAATAGACAGGCGATAGAGGTCCCTTGGAACTAAATTATGGCACAGGGCAGATGAGTTGATGTACCCTGGTGGGAGAGTTGTGAAAGTGTACTGCTGCCCCTACCAGCTGAAGGCAAACTGCTTTTGGTGATCCTTTGAGATTGGTGTCGAGAAGAAGGTATTGGCCAGATCAATAGCTGCATACCAAGTACCAGGATAAGTGTTAATTTGCTCAAGCAATGAGACAACATCTGGAACTGCAGCTGCAATTGGAGTCACCATCTGGTTAAGCTTATGACAATCCACTGTCATTCTCCAGGATTCATCTGTCTTCTTTACAGGCCAAATGGGTGCGTTAAATGGAGATGTGGTAGGAATCACCACCCCTGCATCTTTCAAGTCTTTGATGGTGGCACGGATCTCTACAATTCCTCCAGAAAGGTGGTATTGCTTTTGGCTAGCTATTTTCCTAGGCAATGGCAATTTTAATGGTTTCCATTTGGCCTTTCCCACTATGATAGCCCTTACTCCATATTTCAGGGATCTAATATGGGGATTCTGTCACTTACTAAGTATGTCTATTCCAATGATGCATTGTGGAACTGGGGCAATAACCACAGGATGGGTTCGGAGACCTACCGGACTCACAGTGAGGCATACTTGAGCTAAAACTCCATTAATAACTTGATCTCCATAAGCCCCAACTCTGACTGGCGGGCCTTCAAAACACTTTGGGTCTCCTGGAATTAGTGTCAGTTCAGAGCCAGTGTCCAGTAATCCCCAAAAAGTTTGATTATTTCCTTTCCCCCAATGAACTCTTGTGAAAGGCCTCAGGTCCCTTTGGGGAAGGCTAAAAGAAAAACTAAAAGCATTAACCTTTGGTGATGTGGCAGGGTCCTTCTTCAAAGTGATCCGGTTTTTCCCTCATTCAAGTGGTTGTGGGTCTGTAAACTGACTCAGGTCTGGGAATTGGTTGAGTGGTTGTGACTGTCTATCCCACTGTTCACCTGATCCAGTATTCTTCTGCCCGGATAGGTCATGTAAATATTTAGTAGGTTTCCCATGTATTTCACTCCTAGGGACACCAATGCCATAATTCCGCATGAGACATGCTGCTTTGATTACTACGAAAACCTTGTTGTCTATTATAACCACGTCTGCCCTGTCTCTGTTGATTCAGTGACGACACTTTCTCCCTGTAACCACAGAGTCTAATCAACCCCATTGTGGGCAAATGTCAGAGTTCACTTAAGGCAGTTCCCACAGTTAATTCTGGTGCACACAACATAGCGTTTATAGGAATCTTCAAAGATACTGGGGCCTACTTCACAAACTTATTCCTTATGGTTGTAGTGAACAATATGTCCTCAGGACACCTCCTTATGGGGTCTATGGGAATATCCTGATAAATCCAATCCACCATACCAATTTCCCTTATCTTTTGGTTGCCTCCTTCTACAGTGTACCAAGATAGGTCAGGCTCCTCAAGTTGGTCCAACCTGGCAGCCCATGCATCAGTGAACCAGTCAAATGAGGAGTTGGATCCTCTCTTAGCCTCCCCCTGAGACATTGAAAGAAGAGTCTGTACTTAGGGGTCCCATATCCAGAAACTCAGACTGATCTAATATTACATTTCTTGCACCAATATCCCACACCCTCAGTAACCATTCCCAGGGATACTCCCCAGGTGTTTTGCTTGTACGTACTTGAACGCTTGAGCAGTTCTTTGTGAGTACAGGTACTTCTTCTTGAGTAATCACCTCGGCCTCATCCTTAGGGGCGTTCCTTGCCTTAATTTTAGTGACAGGTTTAGCAGAAACTATCAATGGTGAGAGTGTTTCCTGGGTGTTCTCATCACTATCTTGCAAGGCATCTCCCTCAGGCAATGGTAGATATGCAGGCCCATAGAGCGTTTCACCTTGAGTAGGTTGGTTGATCTGCTCAGGTGCGGATTGTTTTGTTGATTGTAGACAATTATCTTCAGCTGGGAGGGGTAGATCTATTGACTTGGCTAGTTCAATTGCTTCTAGTGGTGGCATAATATCCTCCTCTTCTGGATCAGCAGCCCATATATTCCCATCCCATGGTTCAGGGTCCCAATTTTTTCCTATCAGTGCCCTTACTTTGGCTTCTGACACTGCTCTAGATCTGCCGTTCAGCTGATATTGTAACTCAGCCACTCGCATAATGAGGCTTTAAACCTGGTTCTCAGCAATATCAGCTCTTTTACTAAAGTCAAGAAGGCTCTCTTTTGTAGCACAGACAGAACCCTTCAAGTCTGTGAGTCGGCACTTAAGGCATGCTTCTGAGGCCCGGAGGCAATCCCTCTCCTTAAACACATACTCCATTGTAAGGAGGACCAGCCAACCAGCTTCCCTATACTTGGCGTCTTGACAAAACTGCTGGAAAATATCAAGCATATGATCTCCCAGTGCCTCTCCTTCAACCAGCACCCTATCCATCGGTGCTCCTACTTTAGTTACCAGCTTTGTTATTTCACACTATGGACTAGTAGGAGTGGCAGAATTACCCATGACTTTAGGTCTAGAATTAGCATCATCAGTGCTCTTAAGACTAGTCAGATTGGAGAACCAATCAAAGAAACCCATATTTATGATTTTATTTCTCTAGAAGTACTCCTGGTACCACTTGTGTCAGAGAGGGTTCTCTAGAGAAATAAAACCAGGACACTAGTAATTCTCTTTATATATTTATTTAGAGAGAATGCTATTTAAGATAAGAAAGAAACAGTTAACTAATCTATAAAGCAGTACAAATTGCATGGTGAAACTCACTTGCATGAGACAGCTAGAAGACTGGCAGTCCTTCAAGTCTTGGGGGCCACTGAGCAGTCCTCTGTAAAGCAATTTAGGCTATCTGGTGACACGCAGCAAACAGCAAAGCAGGTCACCAACAGTCAGCCAGATGACAGAGTCCAACAATCCCCAGCTCAAGAGATGTATATCCCAGGAGTGTGGCAAAATAGGGCTGAAGAAACCTCAACTCACAGCTCCAAAGTCCACGATTAGGTGTCCCATGGGTAATGTTGCTTGGAGGTTGAGGCACAGGACGAACAAAGCAGCTGTCTGATCTGAAGATCTGAAAGCAAGAGAGTGAGGGCAGGACTTGCTGAGTCCTTCCTATCTCTGCCCTTCAATTCATCCCATGTATTCATTTGTTGTGCCATCACAACAGACCCACCAATCTTCTGTGGCCATGTTGGCATAACAAACCTGTCCATCACAGATGTATCATTAATCTATAATTAATTGAAAAACAACATGTACAGTTATGTTCGTAGGTAGTGACTATGTGTTTTTCAAGCCACACAGACATAATGACTTGCAATTATTGAATGTCTCTAGCTGGATACATAGAAATTTGATAGAATTATTTACCTTGGGAAAACAGATCTGGAGTAGAGGAGCAGTGGTGAGAGGGAGATTTATTTTTCAATAAAGACCATCATTGTTGTTATTAAGTGTCATCTCATATTATCTCATAGTGCTTCTATGTACAATAGAACAAAACATTGTCCAGTCCTGTGCAAGCCTCAAAATTATTCTTATATTTGAGTCCATTGTTGTAGCCGCTGTGTCAATCTATCTTTTCTAGGTACTTCATCTTTTTCTCTTTCTCTCAAATTTGCCATCATGATGTCCTTTCCTATATTTTTCAAATACATAGCTCAGTCAATATACTGCATACATACATAGATAAATATAAGGATATAGCATTAGTAAATGTACTATTGAAACTATGTCTATAAAGGAAAATGCTATAGAGTTTAATAATAATGGGAAATATTTTGATTTAACTATATTTTGCATTGTAATGTATTACTTGAGATTCAGGACTACAAAATAATGATCATCTAACAATTTATGTAGATCAAGAATTGTCCCCTAATTTAATACTGTGCTTCTGACTTAATGTCTCTTGTAGGAGATGCTCAAGTTGCAATCATCTCAAAACCAATTAGGGTGAAAGGAACCACTTCCATGTCCATGCATTGTGAGTCCTCAATCCCTTGCTTCAGTGGGATCACCATGCCACATGGTGCTGAATTCCCTTAGACTAAGTTAACCCAACTAGAGACCAAATGAGATACCAAAAGATGACAGATAGAAACCATAATCCCTTTATTTAAAAGACAAAGCCAACTAACAAAGCCTTCTTTATTGTGATTTGAATGTTTAAAAGCAAATTGATTCAGCAATTCACACACATTTATCATAGCCTCTTTAAAAACAAATCTCTTAAGTGGCATCTGATTACTTAGAGTATTATAAATGCTATAATCATTTATAGCAGTTGATTGCAAGCAAGGAATAAGTTCAGTCCATACTCAAGGGAAGGAGTCATACAAGAGCATGAAAACCAAAGGTTGCTAATTTGTAGGCCAATCTGGAAGTTGAATACTACTACTTTTAAATGTTGTGTTGTTTATTACTGGATCAGGCCCAACAAATGAAATAGAATATTTCCAGGCCTACCCCCCGGCATTATCTGTTGTAGAGATCAGATTATTTTGTATCATGGGGTTTTCATTGGCAAATTTTTAGAAGTGGATTTTCAGACCTTAACCTGTATGGATTAAGAATAAAAAATATTCAATCTCAAAGCCACATTCAAACCTCTGCTAACATAGGGGTTATTGCTACAAATAGGCTTCATTGACCAGAAATAAGCACCTGGCATGCCAAATTGTATTACAGAACCACCACTTCTCCATTACGGAGAAGAGACATGTATCATATCCTTACAAGAATATAATGGAACTGCCTTCAGGGGCTAATGGACAATCTTTCAAATATTAGGGCTAGTCAAAAAGAAGTGCTTCATAGAAACCTTTATTAAAAAAATATAAAAATATAAAGGTATTATTTCTTAATAGATCCACAATTGAGGTGTAGACATTTCTGAAGGTGGTATTTCCAGATATATAAACCTCTCAACTTAAGCAAATGGCATTTTTGACATCTTTGAGGCACTCTTATTTGTGTTCCTTTTAAATGTTCTTTGAGCTGGGGTTGGGGGGAGAATTATGAAGGGGCAAGATCAGGATCGTAGAGTGATGGTACACATGTCCTCAATGAAATTCTCATACAACAGCACGTGCTACCCTCAAAGAAAGAACATATACACCGCAGTGATGAAAACAATCCTCAGTGCAAATGTCCTGGAGTTTTTCTCACCTATGTGTTTTTAAATTTTCTTGAAACTTCTTCAAAATAATAAACCTCTGTGATTTACACTTTTGAGATTCTACCAAAATGATTCCTTTGAAATTTCAAACCACAATGTCACGATCTTCTCGGCTGAACCCTCTGCCTTGACTTTAACTGATCTAGCAGATTGCCCTGGAAGCCAGTGTTTTGATTGTGTCTTTTTGTTATTGGAAGACACCAGAAAAGTTTAAGACATGTCTTCCATTTATGGAGAGCCTTGTTTGCATCCATCCATTGCATCCTGAGACTGTCTAAACATACTTCGGGATAAATCTGTGCATGAATGAATTAGAAACTTTCTAGTAATACTTTCTGAACCACCCTGATATGTGAAATGCCATTAAATCTACTTTTGTTGCAACTGTGGGTGGCATTTTCATTATTTAAAATAGACACAGGCTTTCAAAAGCAGAATCTGAAAATTACGGTGGATGATCACGTTAGGTGATGTGATTTGACTCTACATCAGGGTGTGGCTGTAAAAGAAGAGCACATCCCCTGGTTGAGGCATTTACAAATTTTCAGTCACCATTCTGACCACAGGATCATTTAAGCACACACATTTTCTTACCAGACCGATTCTTTCTATTTTGGACAATAGAATATTAGTAGGATTATGGTTGATTTGGGAAATATAGGATTTAGGAAGAGATGCTGGTGCAGAAGCCAGCGGTGCCCCCCTCTTGATAATCTCACTAGCACATGGTCTGCCTTTTCCCTCAACTCCCCAAGATCGCAGCTGTAGAAGTTGCTCCCTCATCCAAGTCCAACCCCCGAATTTTTGCTTTTATTCTCACTGAGAAATCCTCTTGGGCTTTTAACTGGAATTAAAACATTACCAAAAAGTCATCTGCCTCAAATCTCAGCTGTGGTGCAAAAAACTTCACATTAACGGAATCAGTTGCAAAAGACCAATCCTTAAAATTGTTGTTGCAAATGTTCACTGCAGCCTCTTCTGCAGTCTCTCAGGGTCAACTGGCAGAGCATTTTGTGAAATTATTACTTTTCCTTTTCAATCTTCCCTTTGCTCCCTGAGCTCTGTGTTGTATTTTTTTAAATAGAGAGAGAATAATGCACAGCAACTTCTAAGTTGATAAATTGGGCACATTGTTAAATTACCAGTTATAAAATGAAAACTTACAGGAATGGCCACACAGTGCAGCAGCACAACTCTTTGAGAAACGGCCGTTCCCTTGACTGCAACATGAGCTGCCGAGAATGAAGCAACGTTTATCGCCAATGAAAAGGAACCCCTATGCTCATAACATTTTGCCCCAAGTGCTTCCTGCTGATAAAAATGCACTTTCATCAATACTGCCTGGCTCCCTTCTCTTTTTATTTTTTGGTTCTGAATCAAGCATGGATTCTGCAGTCCCAATGGAACCCTAAAAAGTAATGGAACTTAGTCATGCAAATTATTTTTTTTACAAATAGAGTCTTAAAACAGCATTAACAAGAAATAGGATCCAGTTTCAAGAATTTCATCTGCAGGACACTCAGTGATCAATTGTTCCACCTCATGAAAAACCACATTCTGATCTGTTCAAGTATCAGAAACTCATTCTTATTTTTTTCCTAAGTGCTTGAGTGACATTCAGGAAGCATGCTTTTTTGGTATAGTAAGTAGAATCAGTTACATTCTCTTTTCTCACTCCCTAGTCTTTGAGAGAATCACATTGCTTCATCTAATATTATATCCGAAAAATTTATAAAGTTTAAAATTTTTATGTCTTATTATGGAAGATGGGGTTGCAAATTATCAAAGTTTCATAATGCATTCAATTTACTTTAACATTTTCTAAGCAAGCAAGCCTGAAGGCCTCACACAGATATCCTTTCCAAAGCAATAAAGCTTAAATTATTTTTTCTGAGAGATCATCTTAAATGTTTGATTCATACCAAGAGGAAACAAACTCCACTGCATTGGCAGCAACTAGTTTTGAGATCTGCACCAGTTAAACATTTCAAATTTTTTGGAAATATCATCTGTCCAAACTGCATGGAACATTCCTTAAAGAAGCACAGGAGGACAGGATCAAAGGCCAATTGCCAATGAGCTTCTCTTATGTTATATATGAAAGACAAAGATCATTCCCATTAGCTGAAGTTTGAACTTCTGTACATTGTGTGCTGAAGCAGCCCACATTTTGGAAGTCATGGACTCAGTTCCCATTGACCTTTTCCCTGACTTCTGAACTTTGAAGAGCTTTGTGCCTCATGTCTACAGATAAGTATAAGTGGAATTCCTTTGGAGTTATTCCAGATTCTATTTATCTTTTAGTGTCAGATGATGTTAGAGATGATTTACCATCTAGAAGTTAATTTACTGACCACTTATTAAGACAGCATGATACATCAGAAAACATCACTAGTTGTAAACATGACATTTTACTTTTATTCAACATTGGAAGCACTTCTAAATACTTTATAGGGCACAATGAATATACTTCATTCATGTTTTAAACATAATCATTAATCATATTAGACATGAGTAAAATGTATTGAGTGTTTATTGTATATAGGACCCTTGTGAGATTGTGGTTTATTTGTTCAGCTGTAAGGTGAGCCATTCAAGCCCATCAGCTCAGCTGCTCCATGGGAGAAAGATGTGGCTGTCAGCTGCTATAAAAATGTAAAGTCTCCACACATAGACACAACAAATGTAGATCAGAAAGCACAATAGTGATAAAATGGCAACACAGAGTACACAGATAGATGTAATAACCCTGAATATCAATGGATTGAATTCAGGCCTTAAGAGACAGAGGTTAATGGACTGGTTTAGAAAACAATCCCTCAATCTGCTGCCTACAGGAGACACATTTTAACATCACAGAAAAAAATATGTTGAGAATCAAAGACTGGAGGAAAACATACCAGGCAAATAGCAATTCAAAAAAAAAGCAGGTTCAACAATCCTAATCAAGGATAAAATTGACTTCAAAGTGCAACCCATAAAAAGAGATAAGGAGGGCTGAGCCCCGGTGGCGTAGTGGTTGTGAGCAGGACTGTGGCCCACTGGGATGGAGGTTCGATTCCAGCTCACAGGAGCAAAGGCTGAGCCTCCTACTCCCACCACCAGAGCAGTGATGCCTAAAAAAGAGAGAGAGAGAGAGATAAGGAGGGACACTATATAATGCTTAAGGGAAGGATAGACAATTAACCAAAAATCATTTTAAACAGATATTCCCTGAATGAGAGACCCACTGAATACGTAAACCAAACACTCAAAAAGATGAAAAAAGAAATCACAGCCTCAACAATTATCGTGAGTGACATCACTCTCTGAGAAAGACATCACAAGGGAAAAAACTCAACAAGGAAGATAGAGACCTAAACACTACAATTAGGCAATTTGAATTGATAGATATCCACAGAGCTTTTCATCCAAATACAAAAAAATTCACATTGTTTTCAAGCCCACAGGGTACTTACTCAAAGATAGACCACACACTGGGGGCAAATTTAAGTACTTTGATAGCTCTCACACCACTATGCCATAAGGTCGGAAATCAACAAAAGAAAGATGAAGAAAACAAGAGAAAATAGTCGAAGGATGGATAACTCTCTATTGCCAAATGAGTGCATACTGGCCCAGAATAGAGAGGAAATTAGGAAATTTCTAGAAACCAATGAGAATTAATATATGAGATACCAAAACTTATGGGACACAGCAAAGGCAGTTATCAGAGGATGTTTCATAAAAATACAGGCACACCTGAAAAGGAAGAGTATCTCATAACTGATATGTTGACACAGAATTTACAACTAGAACAGCATCAGCAGGACAATCCCACTAAGAGCAAAAGAAAATAAATAACAAAAATCAGGGCCAGGATTAAGGGGAGGGACAATAAGAAAACAATAGAGAAAATTAAGGCTGCTAAAAGTTGGTTCTTTGAAAGAATTAACAAAATTGACAAACTGCTGGCCGACTTAACCAAAAAAAAGAAGAGAAAAAATTTCAATACCAAGAATGAAGGATGAAAGAGGGGACATCACAACTGACCCTAATGAAATCAAAAGGAAAGTTACACAGTATTCAACTGGAGAAGGAAGAGGTGAAAATGTCATTATTTGCAGATGATATCATTTTATATATGGACAACCTCAAAAGCTCCACAATGGAAGTACTGGAAGCAATAGAGGCATATGATAGAGTGGCAGGATAAAAGATCAACAATCAGAAGTCGATCAGACTTCTATACACATCAAATAAGAACACAGAAGAGGAGATAAAAAAAGAAGTACCTTTCACAATAGTCCAGCACAAATTGAAATATCTATGAATATACCTCACAAAAAGAATAGAAGATCTATATGATGAAAATTACAGAATACTATTACAAGAAACCAAGCGTGACTTAACAAATGACATATCCCATTCTCATATATCAGAAGACTCAATACAGTAAAGATGCCTCAACCGAAGGCACTATTAATTATAATGTAATTCAAATACAATTACCTACCCTCATCTTTCTTCAAATAAATGGAAAAAATGATTGCCAATTTCATATGGAGTGTGAAGAAGTCCAGAATTAGCAGAGAACTCCAAAAGAAAAGGCCACTGTGGGAGGGCTTGCTTTATCTGATTTTAGTACATACTAAACAGCCACAGTAGTCAAAACAGCATGTAATTGGCATAAGGATAGGTACTCAGACTAATAGAAAAGAACTGAAAACCCAGAAATTAAAATATCAGCATACAGACAACTGGTCTTTTATAAGGGCCCCCCAAACAACAAATGGGGATTAGATGCCTTTTTCAACAAGCAGTGCTGGAAAATATGGATATCTACCAATAGAAACATGAAGTAAAACCCTTACCTTATTTCAGGCACAAGAATAAACTCAAAGTGGATCACAGTCCTCAAAGTAAATTCCCAAACTATTAGGGCCATCAAGGAGGGAATTGGGACCAACCTGAGAACTTTGGCACAGGAATTACATAGGCTATCAGAAAGAGGGAAGGGCACAAAAACAGAGGAGGCACAAATAGACAAGTGAGATATACTAAAGATAAAACACCTGTGTACATAAAAAGAATTCACCAAGAGTGTAATAAGAGAGCAGATGGACTGGGAAAACATCTTTAGCAACGGCAAATCGGATAAAGGCCTGATTAAAATCTACACTACCCTGATAGCATCCAAAAAGAGCAAAACTAACTGATCAGAAGTTTTACGGAGGCAAAAATCCGAATGGCTAATAAACATACGAGAAAAATCCCCGATCATTAGCCATAAGAGAAATGCATATCAAAACAACAATGAGATACCACCTATCACCCTCAAGGATAGCCCAAGTGAAAAAATCAGAAAGCAGCAAGCGTTGGAGAGGCTGTGGGGAGAAAGAAACTTTTATCCACTGCTGGTGGACCTGAAGGTATGTGTATCCACTATGGAAACCAATTTGGCAATATCTAAAACAGATGAAAATTCAACTACCATATGACCCAGCAACTCCCCTACTGGGCATATACGCAGAAGAGGCAAACAACGAACCATGACCAGAGAACTGAGCTCCAATGTTCATCACAGCACAGTTCACAATTGCAAGGAGTTGGAAGCAGTCCAAATTGCCATCAACTGACGAATGGATTAAAAAGCTGTGGTACATTCATACAATGGAGTAACATGCACCTCTGAAAAGCAGTGATGAACACATGAAGCACATAACCACGTGGGAAAAACTGCTAAGGAAATTATGCTAAGTGAAGTTAGCCAAGTGCAAAACGACATGAAAAACATGAGTCCACGGAGGTAAGCTTAATAATAAAAGAAAAATGCAAAAGGGGTATTGGGAATAAAGCTACTGTTTACAAAAACTCCTGGGGGGAGGCCCATGGGCCAGATCAAATCCAGGCCTACATATGGTAGTCAACTGGGGTGGGGAGACAGGGGTGCAGATGGTGATATGTAGAGAGGGAATGGGGTACTAACCCACCCAAGCAGGGCTTATTGTTGATATCTCCACAGGGAAAGAGGGACCAAACTTAAACTAGGTGTTCCAGGATGTGAATGCAGCATGAGGGTGTGTAACAGGGAACCGTGGTATGGACTGAGTGCACAACCCCAATCCCAACTATTGGACAGCCTCCTCTCCCCCAACGGGAGTTTGCTTTGGAGGACAGCACTGAAGTTTCAGCTTAGGAAGTGAGATATACCTGACCAGAGCACATGAGAACAAATGAAGGGGGAGAAAGAGTGAATGGAATGCATCCTGACCCACCGAGCCTTTAGGACAATATTTCCACTCAGACTCACTATGAAATACAGCTTCCCTTATTGACCCAAGACCCTTTGGGGACCAGAGTGGAGAAACAGGGTCTGGATTATACCCTGTCAGACCCAACCCCACCATGGCAAAACACTAAGGTGTGCAACAGAACATGGAGTTCCTGATGGATTGCCAAGGATATACTTTGGGGCCAGGATGTGGCACCCCATCCGACTCAACTGGAGGGCACTCCTGGAGGTCAACGAACAGATCTGGAATTATTTACAGGCTTTTATTTTGTTATTATTTTTATTCCTTTACTTATTTATACATACACACACATACATGTGTATGTGTGTGTGTGTGTATATATATATATATATATACACACATATTACATTGGGATTTCTTTGTTGTTATCAATTTATTTTCTTTGGTTGCTTCATCTTAGGGTGCCTGCCTTTGCTTTCATTCATATTGTTGTCTCTGTAGGTCTATCTAGTTAAGATAGGCTAAATGAATAGTCTGGAGGCAAATATGACAGGATTGATTGTTCCCAGTGGTGGAGCAGGGGGCATGGGAGATGGGGAAGAGGGGGAAAGGTGATGGTGTTAACTGGCCCAGGGATAAGGGAACAACAAGAGATTCAAAATCAGTGGCAAGGTGAGTGTGAGAGGCCTGATAGGGATTGATCAAGAGTAATGTAACAGAGAGAAAATACTGAAACCCCAATGAAGGCTCAGCATGATAGTGGGACAGGAGGAAAGTAAAAGGAAATTGAGGAAAGAAATGGGTGGTAGAGGGCATTCATATATAGAGAGACATGTACATATGTGAATATACTTATATAGGATGATGGGAAAATATATTAACAACATATACTTGTAGGGTTAGTATTAGGACAACAGATGGGCATTGGACTTCCACTCATGTACTTCCTCAGTGCAAGATCATTTTGTTCTTTTAAATTGGCATCCCCTGATGCTCACCCTCTCGAGACAATCACTGAAGACAATTGTTCACATAAGCAGGTGTGGTGAAGAATGCAAAAAAAAAAGATGTTGAGTCTGGGGTCTTAAAGGATTGAAGACAAACAAGTGGCCATGTAGCTCAGAAGCAACAAAACCCACATGGAAAAAGTACACCAGCCTCTGTGACCATGAGGTGTTGAGGATCCAGTGACAGGCATCAAAGAACTAATAATTATATCATTATAAATGAAGGGGAGTACAAATTCAAGGACACACATATGGATATAAGGAATGGGTTTATATTCAAGAGGAACAAGATATTGAGAAAACATCCCAGCCCAGTCTAGTTCAAAGTCATAAGTCCAATATTAACCCATATGGCCGAAATCAGTCTATAAAGTCTCCTTTCGACTCACGAAGTCACAGGTCAGTGGGTGCAGAATCCCGATGCTGGCAGGGATCTCCCCATGACTCCTCACTTCCAGGGCTCAGGGTCCATCAACAGCATGCTGCTCCAGTTTCAGAGGTCTGGCTCCATCAGGGCAAAGCTGTGTGGTCTCTCTGCCGGCTCCTCCAGCTTCTCGAACACCACGAGCTTGTCTTGTCCTTGATTAATCGTCTCTGATACTAACTCCTAACAACTGGGGAAGATAGCTTTCATCTTCATGTGGGAAATATCACGAGATTTCCAAGAAATCTCAGGAGAAAGCCATGCCCACATAGAGGCCTCATTGGCTATTCAGTGGCTGTCTCCATATTAATAGGCAAGACTCCACACCTACATTTCAATCACAAAATTAACATAAGCACATGACTGCCACATTCAGTTTTATAATAAAGCCTGATAGAATGGAGGACAATGTGTTGGACCTACAATATTTCAATTCCTTGACATTGAATATCTGGATATGGAGCTAAATGAATTCAAAAACTCAGCAATATGGACAGACAAATTCAAGGCTTTAAGAAGACAACTTGAAGCCACTGATGAAAATCACTTAGGCATGATAGCTACATGTTGGGCATCACTTCCTTCCAAGTTTTCTTTGATAAAGAAAGTTGGTTTCACTTACTATCAGCCTTTGATTCCAGCTACTCACGTGAACAGGTATTTTCCCAAATGAAATTATTCTCAATTCATCACAAAATATTTTCACTAATGAAAAATTCAGAAGCATGTGTTCTTTTAAAAACAATAAATTATCACCCAAATATCTCAAACCTTACAGGGATAATGAAACAGCATCAAGGAAACCATTAAAATGATTAAATGTTCTTAAATAAATAGGGTTTCATTTTGTTTACATGATGTTTACTTTTCTGCAAACACTTTATGATTTCTTTCAAGTCGTAAATATAGATTTGATGAAAATAAATGTGCAATTATATGTTTAAGGTATATTGGATTATTGCATCTGTATAATGTTTTATTTTCTGTGTTCTAAGGTAATGTGTAATCTAAAATAAAAGTGATATGACCCACCAGCAAAAATTTTTGTGAAAAACAATTGGAAAATGACCCATTGAAAAAAACATTGTCGACCACTTGTATAGGCAATGGCCCTGTATATCAGTATAAATTTTTCCTTATCGGGATGAGCCCCAGTAGCATATGTGGTTGAGTGCGGGACTGTGGCCCGTGGGCTTGGCAGTTCACATCCAGTGGTGGCTCTCAGGAGGGGCACTGGGTAGCTCCCACGACCACCAGAGGCAGTGATGCCCCCCCCAAAAAAAACAAAATAAATGTTTCCTTATCAATGTAAAAGCTACAATAAAAGCATCAAATTTACTAGTTGATTTCAATAAATCTTGTAAGGATGCAAAATAAATTGTTTCTACTAAATACTTTTGGCATAATATTAGTAAATAAGACAGGATCCAGATGTCTTTGCTATGACAGAATGCACTGTCAATGCAAAAGTGGCTTGCTTGTAGTGCGCCTCAGTGGCTCACAAGTATTGGAATACGCTATGTTGGAGGAGCTCTGCCTGTGGACTGGGTTACACATTGAGCTGCTAACCACAAGGTAGGCAGTTTGAGCCCAGCAACTGTCCCACAGGAGAAGGTTGAGGCTGTCTACTCCTATAAAGATTGAGAGTCTGAGAAACAGAACCAGGCAGCTCCGCTGTGTCCCACATGCTTGCTGTGGGTCAAAATAGACTAGATGGGAGTCATCTGTGCTTGGTGCCTTCCTTTATGGAGGTTGTTCTTTGGTGATAAGAATACAGCATGTGATTGGTGCAAATAAGTTTATGATAGATTTAGATTTGAGGGGCTTTGTAACTAAAAGAAATATTGGTTGGAGTTCCTAATTTGGAGATCACATTCCTGGTGGTACCATGGATGGGTAGAAGGGATGGTGTTCTGGTAAATATCAAATCTTCTGCTCCTGCCAGCTGATCCCTGACCAAAAGGTTCTATGACAGAGTTAGCATTGTATTCTGTAGTCTTGTGTACTGCAGCCACACTCTTAAGACACTTCCAACAATTTGGGAGTTACACAATAACCCCATTAAAAATAGTTTTTCCTCTTTATCAACCAGAGACAGCTTCTATTGCTTATGGTTAAGAAGCCTAAGCAATGGTTTCTGGTTCTGGTTAAGACAAAGTAAACACATGCTCCTCTCGTTGTGTACAACTGTAAAATTTAGACAGATTTAATGTGAAGCATTTTAACAAAGACTAGAAAATTAATTGCAACAGTGAATTGTGGAAAGAAACAGAATTCAAAAATACCACCAAATGTGTGGTCAGGGACCTCTTTAGTGGACCCTGACTTGAATTAGACATAATCAAAACTCAGAGGTGAACACTGTGGTGAAGACAGAGAATGGTCCAGAAGTCTGGTTCAAAAAGAGAGGACAGAAACTGCTAAAACTCAGACAAAGTGGGAGAATTCTTCCAAGTATAATTCTTCTCTTCTGTTCTCCATTCTCTCATGCCCGGTTCCCCAGGCAATAGCTTGGCTGGGCAGCAGAAGCTGCAGTGGCAACAGCAATAGCCAGAGCTAGCGAGGTCTGAAAGTCGGAGAAGGCAAAATTGCCCCTTCATGTAGCAGAGCTGTGGGAGCCATAGTGGCATAATCATTATGTGTTGGGCTGCCAGCTGCAAGATCATCAGATCAAAACCAGCAGCTGCTCCATAGGAGAAAGGTAAGGCTTCCTTCTGACTCCAGTAAAGAGGGACATTCCTCAGGGGCAGTTCTGCCTTGTCCTATCAGGCTCCTATGAGTTAGTGAGTTTCTCTCTCTCTCTCTCTCTCTCTCTCTCTCTCTCTCTCTCTCTCTCTCTCCACAGTGGAATCCTAGACATGGTAACAGCAAAAATGGTAGATTTCTATCTAGAGGATCAAAAAAGGGACGCGCTCTCACAAATGGTGACTCTGCTGACCTGCTTCTTGAGAAAAACAATATGAAGTCACATCCTCAGGTAACCAGCAGTGACCATGAGTGTGAATTAAACATCCACTTCCATGGTGGCTTATTGGTCATGCATCCGGCTGCAATTTCCCCAGTCAACAGTTCAGAATTACCAGCAGCTCGCTGGAGAGCGAATGGGCTTTCTACTCCAATCGGCACTCTGCAAAACCCACGTGGAGGAACTATGATTTGGTAGTGACTTGATGGCAGTGGGTCTGATTTCTTTTGGCAAGGAGAGATGAGTCTCTGAGACCATCGTGCTTGGTAACCTAGCAGCGCAGTGAGACAGGGGAAGGCCCTTGACAAAGTGACTGGACATAATGGCTGCACAACATGGGCCGTCACAGAAGCACTCTTCTAGGGTTGTGCAGGATCAGGCAGCATTTCATCGAGTTATAGTAGGACTCCTACGAGTCAGGACCAACCCAAGTGCCCCTAACAACAACAGTGGCAGGACACAAAGAGTGTACTGTGCAAAAACCACCCCGGAAACAAACAGTCGTTGTGCTTAACCAGTAAAAAAATCTGTCATGAGCACTATGTTCCTTTAAGAACTATCTATTTGGGAACAGGAACTTAAAAAACTTAGGTAGCAAACTGAGGTCACTGTGAACTCACGTTCTTGGGGGAGGAACAATTTGAAAAAGGAGTGTGCGAATGGCTGTACAACTTGAAGTATGTCATCAAGGTTAATGATTTTGCTTGTAGAATTGATGACATGCTGTAGTTCCACTGTGCCTCATGCCAACAACAAATGACCTCCACAACAACAACAAAATAGCAACATTTGCAATTGAAAAAGATATGGAGTAAAATAAATAAATAAAAATGGTACTAGCATGTAAGGCCAATGATTGTATAGATACTCATCTGTGTGTGTGAAAGGCCTTAGTGAGTGTGAAATATCTTATATGAACTACTACTAGTATTTTCTCAGGACAGAGCTAGGTACCAAGGGACAGAGCTCAGAGAAAGACTTTTAAGTATACAGTACTCCTTTCATTTTGAAAATTATTTTTTGTCACTTTGCATTTATGGAAAACCACATGTGGAATGTCACATAGGAATGCTCTCCTTTCAGACAGTGGGGAAGCATGGATATTCTATCTTTATACTTTCAAACCTTGAGGATGTATTAGTCTTTCAAAAAATAATTTTCAAAACCTGATTTTCAGAGAATTATACGTAATTGTAGAGTAACAAAACACTCTGCATACTCTTTATAAACCCTGTCATCAAGTCAATTCCATGTTGTCTCAAGTCTATTGGACACATTAGAACCATTCATTGAGTTTCTGAGAGTGTAAAACTGCAGGAGCAGGAAGCCACATTCATCCTCTGAAGAGACTATTGAGTATGAACTGCCACCCTGTGGTTAGCAGTCCAGCACTTAACCCGCAGTGCCACCAGGGATTGCTCCCACTCTGTATAGTAAAGCCACATTTAACCTAACTCTTCCATTTTGTGATAACAAAATGATTTGTATTTCCATTAGCTAAAGATGCAATTATCTACAAGAACAGCTGTTTGATTGTAAATACATATTACACATCAGCATATAAATCTCTCAGGCATAAGAAACATGGAATCCAAAATGATATTGATGTCTTTAAACTAAACAAGAGACATGTATCAATCATAGATACACAAACAGATTTGGGGCCTGCACTTAATTCCAGCCCCAATCTAAGGACAATTTGTTCTTGTGACAAGACCTTCCTCAGTGCTTGCCCTCCTGAAGAGATCACGGGTGCTCATGAAGGTCACGAGCTGCTGCAGTGAAGTGCGATGTGGGAGCCAGATGGAGCCCAGCTATCAGAGAGAACAGTGGCTGCGATTTTAAAAGTTTGTTTTCAAACAAACAGTCATCGAAGTGAAGCACCAATTAAGTCCACATGAAGAAGTCACCAGCCTATGTGATCCCAGGGTTATAAATGATCGGATCTAAATCTAAAGGAAGGAATGGTATCAGAGATGTTATGAATACCTGGTTCTTAGAAAGCTGTGGATAACAGCAAAAGCCTCAAATCCATTTGCTGGATCCACTCATAGATTGAACCTCAGGTGTAGCCCCTCTGACCATAGTCCAGAGAACATTCTCAAATGTATTAAGGAAAACGCAGCCAGGTCATACTTTATTATTTGATCTCCCATGTGACTCATTTTAAAGTCATTTTAGTTTTCAGTATATTCTAGTTTATTTTCAATTGAATTTTTGTCTGTTTTTTTTGTAATTAGTGATGATAGGATAATTTCCTCCTTGTGTTTTGTATAACTTTATGCATTGAAATCTAAGATAGGTAAATCTATAGAGACCATAACTGGATTAATAATTACCTGTGGGGTAAAGCAAAGAAATATGGGGGGAAATGGGGAGGAGTAAGGAGTAGAAGAATAATACATTGAGAAATTGATTGTGGTAATGATTGCATAATTCCTCTTAATATGATTAAGCAATTATACCACTCTGTGAGGTTTATGCCAATAAAACTATTTTTAAAAATGAACTTCAATTTTTTATTTAAAGTTTTGCAAGACTAAGGTTCTAAGTAGTGCCAATTGATCATCATTACTGTCAAATCAACTTATCCACTGGATAAGGCCAACAACATTTCCTTTGAACAGCTAAGAAAATAGTAGCTCACCAGATGGCATTTAGTTCCTCCAGTTGAAACAAATATCAGTGTGCAAACTTCTTGGTGAATCCAGATATAAATGGTTTCTCACTTCTGTAAGGTATTTTAATGCAATTTGTAAAGTTGTTCCTGTCTAACTTTTTTCAGAGGGTCCTACCTCTTCACAGTCATTAAATAAGTGGAAAACTCACTCACTGCCTTTGAGTTGATTCCAATTCATGAAGACCATCTAGAGGGAGCAGAACTGCCCTTAGGGGTTTCCAAAATCATCAGTCCTATAGGGAGTAGTACACTTCATCTTTCTCCTGCACAGTAGCCGATGGTTTCAAACTGCTGAACTTAAGGTTAGCTGTCAAACAAGTAACACACTATGTGATCGAGACTCCTTATAAATAGGAAAGGGAGCAGAAAATTGGACCTCTTGTCTAACAGTTCATACAAATAGATATACCCAAGTCTAAGTATGCAGTGCAGAAACAAAGAAATCTAGAGAAGTGCTGCGAGTTGCTGCATGTAAGTTTCCTTTAGCCTGCTCTATGTGCTTTACAGAGTGAATGCTATCTTACCATGCTTGATGATTCTGAAAAAAAAATTAAGATAAAATTATTCAATAAAAATTAATAATGTGTATGATGAAAATGTTAATACAGGCAGAAATAAAAATTCAAGCCTGCACACGTACAAATAAGTATATACATATGAGAAAGGAGCACAAATCTATGAACAGAAATAAAATGAAAAGAAAAAAATAAGATAGGCAATCAGGCATGTCCTAGGGAGGAGATGAACCAGTCACGGTACAGTGTAGCAACAATGAAATATCCAACTTTCCTCTAGTTCTTAAATGCTTTTTCCCCTCCCACTACTGTGATCCTAAGTCTACCTTACAAATCCAGCTAGACCAGGGAATGTACACTGGTATGGATAGGAGCTAGAAACATGGGAAATTCAGGATAGATGATCCCTTCAGGACCAGTGTTGAGAGTGGTGATTCTGGGATAGTGGAGGGAAGGTGGAGTAGAAAGGGGGAACCAATTGCAGGGATTTACATATAATCTCCTCCTTGGGGTATGTACAACAGGGAAGTGGGTGAAGGGACACTTTAGACAGTGTATGATATGACAAAATAATGACAATTTATAAATTATTAAGGGGGCTTAAGGGGGAGGGGGAGAGGGGTGGGAGGGGAAATAAGGGGAGCTAATACCAGAGACCTAAGTGGAGGGAGGATGTTTCGAGAATGATAATGGCAACAAATATGCAAATGTGGTCTGCATACAGTTGATGTATGTATTGATCGTGATAATAGTTGCATTAGCCCCCCAATAAAATGTTTAAGAAAAAAGATAAAATATCCCTGCCATCAAAATATCAAAAACAGGCTCTTTGAATTAGAAATGAGTAATATATAATGAAATGCAATTATTCTTTCATGTAGAACTCTATTCTGGTAATGATTTCACTTAAGGAATGTGGGCAATGAAAACAATTTTACAATCATAGTATACCAGTTTTCATTACCTGTCAGGTCATTTTCAAAGCATTTCATATGCATTATCTCATTTAGGTCTCACAACTGCCTTATGGACTTGTACTATACTTTGGTTTTCTAGATGATGACACCGATAATTACAGCGGTCAGATAAATGTTAAAATTAAAATGCAAAGCCTATGAGCTTAACTGAACTGGTGAAAATTAGGGAAGCTTCTCTGTCAACATTCTTATGCCATAATTCTCAGATGTCCTTATAATGAGATCTAATATAGTGTTAGAACCTGCATGTGATATGAGTAGCCAATCCATTGAAGAGAGGTTCCAACAGAATTGTAATCTGTGTACAGAGTGTATGAATCTGGATCCTACATTGAGTTTATCATCATCCTACCTTTAGTGCTTTGAACTTGAAGCTTGCAAATTGTTATATTTCTTGTTTTTCCTGGAAATCCTTTAGCCTCTGTACTCTTAGTTAACAGCTTCTGTTTTCCCTGGCAACCTTGAATTCACTCGTTTTGACTGAGGCAGCAATAGAAGGAACACTGTGATATCCTCACACTTGTCATTATGTGAGAACCCATAGTGGCAGCCATTGTGTCAATCCATCTCATTGAGAGTCTTCCTAGCTTGATTGAAACTTCACCAAGTATGGTGCCCTTTCCAAGCATGAAAACATGTCCTAAGTTTGTGAAAGTAAATGTCATTATCTCCCCATCTAAGGAGTAGTCTGGTAGTGTGTCCTCTAGATAGGTTTGTTTGCTTTTTTTCTGATGATCAATTGAATTTTCAAAATTCTTTGGATACACCATAATTCAAATGCACCAGCTCTTCTGTCATCTTCCTTATTTATTGTCCAGTTCTCACATGTAGAAGAGGTGACTTAAAATATAAAGGTTTGGCTATAGCTCACCATTGTCTTCAAAATTACATCTTTATTCTTCAACACTTTTATAGAGACCCCATGCAGCTGATTTGTCAAGTGTAATATGTTGTTTAATTTTGTGACTGCTGTTTTCATGGATGTTGATTATGTATCCAGTAAAATGATATGTCAAAAATTTCGATCTTGTCTATATTTATCATGATATTGTTTATTGGTTCAGTATTGTAGATTTTTGCTTTCTTTACATTTAGTTACAATAGAATGAAAGCTGCAGTCTTGATTTTCATCAAGTGCTTCACATCTCCTTGCCTTCCAGCAATCAAGGTTATGTCATTTGCATATTGCAGCTTAATATATTTCCCAAATATGATGCTGCATTCTTCATGTTGGACAGCATCTCAGATTATTTCCTCAACATAGAAAATGAATAAGTATGGTAGAATGATGTAGTTCTTTCCTAATTTCAAACCCGACTGTGTTCCCTTTTTCTACTCAAATGATAGCCTGTCTCACAGGTTCTGCATAATACAATGAAGTGTTCTGGAACTCACATTCTTCTCCAAGTGATTTGTACTTTGTTATGACACACAGTCAAATGCCTTTGCAGAGCCAACAAAGCTGAAGTCAACATCTTTCTGATATTCTATGTTTTCGGTTTCATCTGACATCAGCCATGCTCTTTTGCTAGATTCCTTCAACTATGTTTCGACACACTATGACTCTGTATAACAGAAAGAACAGCCACCTGGTCCTGTGTTCCCCTCACAATGTTTACTATTTTTGAGCCCACTATTAAACTACTCTATCAGTCCATATCATCCTATGCCTTCCTTTTTTTTCTACAATGATATACCCTTGTTCATCCCTTCTTCTGAACCTACCTTGAATTTCTGGCAACTCCCTTTCAATGTATTAATGCACACAGTTTTGAATTATCTGAAGCAAAATATTGACTGAATATGATATTGATGATGCTGTTGAATAATTTTCACCTTTGTTACCTTTCTTTGGAGTGGGTTCACATATGGATCTTTTCTGTGAGTTACTTTTAAAAAATCATTTTATTGAGGGCTCATACAGCTCATATCACAATCCATCCATACATCCATTGTATGTCAAGCACATTTGTACGTTTGTTGCCATCATCATTCTCAAAACATTGGCTTTCTACTTGAGCCCTTGGTATCATCAGCTCCTCATGTCTTTCTCTTTCTTTCCTTTTCTTTTTTTTTTTTTTTTTTTGGCTCTTTTCAGTTTATTGCATGAAGGAGTTACACTAGTCCAAGTTAAAGGGGACCGCAAATGGTTACATCATACAAGCTGTGAAGTTTTAAACTTGTGACAAGGGACAAAGGGAATTTTTCTACTCATTGCAAGGTCATCCTCACTTAAGCTCGTGAGCCACAAGCAATGAAAACCCGCGAACCTTCAACGGGCCGTCCTTCGCCAGTCCAGTCTCGACCAGGAATGGACATATGTTCTTGCACTGGTCACCCTGGAGCTGAATCACCTCTCCATGTTCTGGATGCTCAGTCACGGCCATTGCAGGCACATTTCTTCTTGAAGGCCTTCACTGGTTTTCTGCTGTCGTAATCATTGGCAATTCCTTGGACAGTGGTCAGCGTCTTCCTGCCATTGCACTGTTGAATTCTTATATGGATATAGTCCTCTGTCCCCGCAGGTCATCACCCTTACTTGCATCAGCAAAGGAGTCGAAAGAGTAGAGGTTCTGGAAGGCGGCGGCTGGAGAAGGCGGCCAGGGAGGGGGGAACGTCATTGGGAAGTGAGCTGACTCTACGGGGAGGCTGCTGACTCTTCAGCGCTGGCTCAATGACTGGGGTCAGCTCCTCATTTCTTCCCTCCCTCCCCACTCCTTCCTCTATCATGAACCCTTTATAATTTATAACTTTGTGGCAGTCATGTGCTTATGTTAATTTTATGATTGAAATGTAGGGGTGGAGTCTAGCCTGGTAAACTGGAGATAGCCATTGAGTAGCCAATGAGGCCTCTATGTGGGCATGGCTTTCTCCTGAGACTCCTGGGAAATCTTGCGGTATTTCCCTCGTGAAGATGAGAAGCTATCTTCCCTAGTTGTTGGGAGTTAACCTCAGAGACGATTAATCACAGACAAGATGGCAGCGTCTGAGAAGCTGGAGGAGCCGGCGGAGAGACCACACGGCTTTGCCCTGATGGAGTCAGATCTCTGAAGCTGAGGCGGCCACATGGAGACCTCTGCCAGCAATGAGTTGCTTCTGCTGTTGATGGACCCTGAGCCCTGGAAGCGAGAAGCCATGTGGAGACCCCTGCCGGGATTCTGCACCCACTGACCTGTGACTTCCTGAGTCGGAGGGAGACTTTATAGACTGATTTGAGGCATATGGGTTAATATCGGACTTAAGACTTTGTACTGGACTGGATTAGGATGCCTTCTTAGTGTCACATTCCTTTTGTATATAAACCCTTTCCTTACTTCTACATGTGTGCCTATGAAATTTGTTCCTCTAGCCTACCTGGACTGACACAAATTATTACTATTTTGTCCTATCTTACTCTGTCTGAGGTCTCCCTTCACTCACTTCTCTGTTGTTCATCCCTGGGAGGAGATTATATGTAGATCCTTGTAATAGGTTCCCTCTTTCTACTCCACCTTCCATCCATCCTCCAGGTGTTGCCCCTCTCTCCACTGGACCTGAATGGTTCATCTCTCATGGATTCCCTCTGTTTCCAGTCCCTATCTTTACTAAGGTACAACCTCTGGTCTATTCAAATTTGTAAGGCAGAATTGAGGTCATGATAGTGGGGGAAGAAAGCATTGAAGAACTGGAGGAATGGGTATGCTTCATCATTACTACACTGCACTCTGACTGGCTCGTCTCCTCCCCATTACCCTTTGGTAAGGGGATGTCAATTGCCTACAAAGTGTCTCGAGTCCCCATTCTGTACTCCCACTCATTCACATTTATTTGATTTTTTGTTCTTTGATGCCTGATACCTAATCCCTTCGACACCTCATGTTCTTACAGGCTGGTGTGCTTATATGGGCTTTGCTACTTCTGAGCTACATGGCTGGTAATTTATCGTCAAGCCTTTAAGACCCCAGACACTATATCTTTTGATAGTCAGGCACTATCAGCTTTCTTCTCCATTTTGCTTATACACCCATTTGTCTTCAGAGATCATATTGGGAAGGCGAGCATACAATGATATGCTAGTTTGTTCTGTGCTGCCTGATACCTGATCTCTTCCACCCCTTATCTAGAAACTTGCCTTTTAAATTTCCTGGTATAGACAAGTGAGATACTTCATCCAAAATACAGTGGATAATTTTAAACATATTTAACTTAATTTTATAGGTCACAAAAATATCTAATTTCAAAAATATATAATACAACATCATTTGATTATGGAACATGATGGAATAGTAATTAACTGACATTTCATGCAAAAGAATGAAGCATTGTAAAGTGTGGTCTCTAAGATTGCTCTTACCAGATTGGGACTTCATAAATGTGGGGCATTGGTAATGGAGCTGGAGAACTGCATCCGGCAATTTCAGAATAATCAAACCTATTGGGAAAATGCTGGGCTAGAAATTGAAATGAACTGAAAGAGAGAACGTGAAGGAGGGGCTTAATATTGTAAGAAGGTGGTGTCCAACAGCTGTTCTCCATCTTTGCAGTGAACCAAAAGGAAAAGGAGGCAGGCTTCAATTGTGGCAAGAGATATTTAGATCTGGCATCCACTAGGTTGACATAAGGAAGAGGGAAATATGGAAAAGTTCACAAGTCAATGGTCAAAATATTATTCAAACAATTTAAAAGAAGATCAAAATCACATCAATGCATTCTACAAGGAGGAGATAAAATATTTACTTGTTCCTATGATAAAATGTTAAATATTATTTTCAGTCAGAGTGTTTAAATCATGCATTCCTTGTAACATGGAGTTAGGTAGACCTTATATAAGATGTAGTGCCAACTCTTTATAGGGAATTATAGACATATAGCTCAATTATATATTGGGGGGGAATACTATGGGACCACGAAACTTTTATTCTGTTCAGTTTCTATCCTGTACCACCATATTGAAACCAGCATAATATAACCTGTAAAGATGAAGGATGTTCCACCCTTTAAATGTATTTAGAATCTTCTTAATTGGCCATATATAGTTCAAAGTGACAAAAACTCGGGTTTGATTTAAGGGTGTAATTACTAGATATCTTAATTAATTGTGACTGGTGAATTTTATAGGTTTCTAACACATTTAAAAAATCAATATATGACATGAATCAGAAAATGAACTTATGGTTGTATTATGTACCCAAATTTACCATAAGAAGGCTTCATGGAGTGAGTGTCTTTAAACACACTGTATAAATGTATTCTCCCCTGGTCCATTAAATATGAAATCCAAGTGACCACAAGGTCCTATTCCCCATGAAATTCTAAGGTAACAATCCTTCCTTTCCCCTTCCAACTTCTGGGGGTTTCAAGTATTGGGGAATTCTTGTTTGTGGCAGCAGAGTTCCAAAGTCTGCTTCCACCTCCATATTTCCTTTTCCCTGTGTGTCTCTACATCTGTCTGTCTTTGTGTCCAATTGTCCCTCTCTTTACTCGTATTAATAAATAAGTGTTTAAAATTAGTATCTATTCTAATATAACATGATCTCTTCCTGATTGATTGCATAATCAATGATCCTACTTGAAAATAAAATCACCTTCCAAAGTACCAGTGTTTAGGACTTGAATAAACTATTCCAGGATAATTCAAACACTACAAGTGATTTTTTTCACTAGATACTCTGGCTTTTCTCTTTATAGTTCAGAAAACTTAGACTCTTCCAATTAATACTAACTTTACTATGCCATGTTTGAGTGTGTGCATATGTCAATTTGTATTATATCTGAATTTAAGTATGAATGATTTATTCTTATTCATCATTTTAAAATTGTTACAAGTAAAATGATTTGCCATGTACCTTATCAAATTCTCTAGCTCCTGAATTGACATCAGGAATTAAAAATTAGGTGCTTTCCAAAAATTTTTTTTAAAAAATTAGGTGCTTTCTGCCCTCCTTAAATCAACTTTTCCTAAAGATTAGACTTATATGTTTGATTACCTTCCCATATTTCATGCACATGTATTTTGAGAGCACACACTGCACTGTACATTTTTAGAATTTCATCACTTGATACCACAGCTGGTTAATACCAAACACCACTCATTTCCAGATTTCAGTGATCATCGAACTACAGGAACACCACAGATAAAAGATTTTTTATACACAATTATTTTACAAGATAAAAATACCAAAGGTAAACAACAGAATAAGTTACTACATAGGTTAGTGACTATAAAATATTGGCAGGAGAGAGGTATTAAGAAGAGCAGTATAATTTCTTCAAAATTCAAGCCCCTCTGTATTTATGAGAAAATTCATATCAGAACAGGATAGTCATATATGTGCATCCACAAAATTCAACAGTAATAAAAATATCTAGCGGCTATAGTAATTAAATAACTTTGTAACAAAGAAGTCCTGATGGCAGTCATGTGACTAAAATTTTTCCTTTTTTTTCCTCCATGGTCTGTAGCCCAGCCCTCTCTCCATTTTTAAGCATTCCCAAAACTTAGTACATTTATTCTTCACTTATTGATTATCTTGTTAATTGACATTTCTAATTATGATGAGAGTAGAAAACCTCTCTTTGTCACTTTGGAAATTAATGATGGATGTTTCACACTAATCAAGATAAGTGTGCATAGTAAGAACAGATTGCTATGTGGGATGGTTCAGCTGGACCATGATTCTCAGTAGTTTGGAAGTTATGCAATGATAAAATTTGACAGTTATGAAATTATATAATCATCCTCCATTTTGTGATTTGATGTGGTCATCTTCCAATTTCCTATAAAATTAATTTTCACATAAGAACCTCATCTTTGGAACCTAAACATGTTGATAATGAGTAGGTATAATATCATTGCAATGAAAGAATTGGGTGTGAAAGAATTGGGTGTGATGTCACACATAATCAGTACAGCACTTAGAATATTAAATTTTCTAACTGTCCCCAGGTACTTCACTTTAATAACTTGAAGAAAACACGACACTAAAACAATTAAGTTTGTAAAATGTTTTAGGTGTCCATGATTTCCCTAGAAAGATCAAAATTTAAAGTTTTATTTAAAAAATAAAACTTGGTTTTTAGAAAATGTAGAAAAAAATTAAACTCCCTATTTTGATTAAAGTTAAGTTTACAAAAGCTCATTTCCATTTGTTGAGAGAAACTCTTTTCTGGTTTCTGTCTTTTCTTTGACTTGGTGGCTACAGAGAGGCAATGGAGCTAGCAAGGGTAAAAAAGGGAAAGACAGTGGATACCATGGTAGATATAACCTATGATAAAATTTTCCATATGGCTGTTCTTTTGTAAATCTTACAGCATGAGACAAATTCTGAGGAGAGATTTGTTCCATTACAATTCATATTGCTAAAAATCAAGATTTATTTATTTTTCTACAGTGTTGAAGACTGTTTTACTTATGCCCTACTATTTCAGAGGCATTCCGTTCTATAAATTAGAAACTATAGATAACTTGTGAAGAATGGGAATACCAGAAGAGATGATTGTTCTCATGTAGAACCTCTACATAGATTAAGAGGCACTCATTCAAAGAATACAAAGGGATTCAAGGTGATTTAGCAGTAGGAAAGTCATGAGTCAGAATTATAACCTTTCACCATATTGATTCCATCTGTTTGCTAAGCAAATTATCCGTGAACTATGAAGAACGCGGCATCACTATGGGAGATAGGCTCTAGTCTACAGATGACATTGATGTGCTTGCTAAGAGGAGGAGGAGAGGGGAGGAGAAGACTTGAAACACTTCTGATCAAAAAATAGCCCCTCACTATGGATTGCACCTCAATATTTTTTAAATTACTCATAACTAGACCAAAAACACATCATAATACAAGATAACAAGATTAAAGTTGTCCAAAAAGTTTATTTTACTTGGATCCAAAATCAATGCAAAGAGTGATAGTTCAAGGAATCAAATGTTCTTTTGTACTGGGAAAATCTGCTGCAAAAGAGGTCTTTAAAGTATTTAACAACAAAATGTCACCTTGGGGATTAATATTTACCTTACTTATGACTTAGTATTTTCAATCTCTTCATATGTCTTTGAAAGTTCAACAATAATAAAGAATACCAAAGAAGACTTGGTACATTGGAGTTAAGGTGTTTGAATGTGTGTGTGTGTGTGTGTGTGTGTGTTAGTCTGAGTAAGATAGAGAAACAAATTCATAGACATGCATATGAATATAAGGATAAGGTTTATATACAAGAGGAATGGAATATTGGGAAAGCATCCCAACCCAGTCCAGTTCAAAGTCATGAGTCCGATATTAGCCATTATGCCCAATACTAGCCTACAAAGTCTCCGTCTGACTCAGGAAGTCACAGGTCAGTGGGTGCAGAGTCTTGTCACTGGCAGGGGTCTCCCCATGGCTCCTCGCTTCTAGAGCTCAGGGCCCATCAACAGCATCCAGTGGTGACAGAAGCAACTAAGAGGTGGCTTCTCTAGCTTCAGAGGTCTGGTTCCCTCAAGGTAAGGCCACATGGCTTCTGCTCCGACTCCTCCAGCTCCTGGGACACTGCCATATTGTCCATAGTTCGTCATCTCAGAGACTGACTCCCAACAACTGAGGAGATGGCTTCTCCAC
>PVJH01016462.1:36259-50556 GCA_004026705.1 Nesogale talazaci
TTATATACAAGAGGAATGGAATATTGGGAAAGCATCCCAACCCAGTCCAGTTCAAAGTCATGAGTCCGATATTAGCCATTATGCCCAATACTAGCCTACAAAGTCTCCGTCTGACTCAGGAAGTCACAGGTCAGTGGGTGCAGAGTCTTGTCACTGGCAGGGGTCTCCCCATGGCTCCTCGCTTCTAGAGCTCAGGGTCCATCAACAGCATCCAGTGGTGACAGAAGCAACTAAGAGGTGGCTTCTCTAGCTTCAGAGGTCTGGTTCCCTCAAGGTAAGGCCACATGGCTTCTGCTCCGACTCCTCCACCTCCTGGGACACTGCCATATTGTCCATAGTTCGTCATCTCAGAGACTGACTCCCAACAACTGAGGAGATGGCTTCTCCACTCCACCAGGGAAATACCGCGAGATTTCCCAGAATTCTCAGAAGAAAGACATGCCCACACAGAGGCCTCATTGGCTACTCAAAGGCTATCTCCAGATTAACAGGCCAGACTCCACCCCTACATCTCAATCATGAAATTTACATAAGCACATGACCACCACTATATATATATTGAGAGAGAGAGAGAGAGAGAGAGAGAGAGAGAGAGACTATACCATGGGCTGTCAGGAAAATGAACAAATCCTCCTTCCATGAAGTATAGCCTTGATTCTTCGTAAAGCAAGTCTTCACTGCACATACTTGATCAGAAGGGACAGCTACCTTTAACAGTACAACATGCTTCATGGATTAGAGTCAGTAAGAAAAAGTAAGACTTCTAACAAAGTGGATTGACACAAGGGTGACAGCAGTGGTGTGAACTTCACAAGGGTTTTAAGGATAGTGTATGAAGAACCAGGATGCCTTTCTTTCTGTTGTGTGTAAGTTAGAAATGAGTCAAAAATAACTGGATGGCACCTACCAAGTATTTCAGAAGAGGCCAAACAATATCTTAATTTTATTTTCTGTGGCTTCCACTAAATTAATTTCTCAATTAAAATGCTTCTTAAATGAGTCATAGAATTTAGAAATTTCTACTTTAGATAAATAACTAGCTATATTTGATTCTGATTCATAGTGATCCCCTGGTGTGGCAGTCATTTGCTTATGTTAATTTTATGATTGAAATGTAGGGGTGGAGTCTATCTTGTTAATTTGGAGATAGCCATTGAGTAGCCAATGAGGCCTCTATGTGGGCATGGATTTCTCCTGAAACTTCTGAGAAATCTCACGATATTTCCCTCGGGAAGATGAGACGCTATCTTCCCCAGTTATTGGGAGTTAGTTTCAGAGGTGATGAGTCATGGGAAAGAGAAGATGGCAGCGTCCAAGAAGCTGGAGGAGCCGGCGGAGAGACCACACGGCTTTGCCCTGATGGAGCCAGACCGCTGAAGCTGGAGTGGCATGCTGTTGATGGACCCTGAACCCTGGAAGTGAGAAGCTATGGGGAGATCCCTGCCAGTGCCAGAATTCTGCACCCACTGACCTGTGACTTCATGAGTTGGAAGGAGACTTTATAGACTGATTTCAGGCATATGGGTTAATATCAGACTTATGACTTTGTACTGGATTGGATTGGGATGCCTTCTTAGTGTCACATTCCTTTTGTATATAAACCCTTTTCTTATATCCATATACATGTCTATGGAATTTGTTCCTCTAGTCTACCCAGACTGACACACCTGGGTTTCAGGGTATTACTGGGATCCATAGGCTTTTCAATGGGTGAATGTTGTGAAGGACATGGCTAGGGCTTCATTCTGAGGAATGAACTAGTAACTGTGTGTTACCAACTAGTAACTGTGTGTTACCAACTAGTAACTGTGTTACCAACCATTTTTACCATCCAGGTAATTTAGGTAGATCTGAACCAGTTGGAAGAATACTATATAACCTATAGAGATAAAGCTGTACTTGAGATATAAATAAAGAAATAAATGTATTTTTGCTAAATAACTCAACCACATCTATGGATAGACAATCAATACTCACAGAAGGAGCAGTCAAAAGATCAACTGACATATTATACTGGGTAAATCTTCTGCACAAGATCTCTATTCTAATTTCCCCCTCCTGCTCCAAGATCTCTTTAAAATGTTGAAAATCAAGTATGTAATTAGAGGACTAAGGTACACCTGACCCAAGCCATGGTATTTTCAGTTGCCTCATTTGCAGGTAAAAGTTGGACGTTGAGTAAAGAACTCCAAAGAGGAATGAAGACATTTTAATTATGGCGTTGGAGAAAAATATTGAAAGCACCATGAGTCACCAAAAGAGTCAACAAATCTGCCTTTGAAGAAATATACTCAGAATGCTCCTTAGAAGTAAGGAAAGTAAGACTTTGTCTCATGAATTTTGGATATGTTATCAGGGAAGGCCAGTTCTGGAAAAAGGCATCATATGTGGTAAAGTACAGGAGCTGCAAAATAGAAAACCCAGGACAGGATGGATTGATACAGTGGGCACAAACATTGGGAAAAAATGTGAAGATGACACAGACTTGACAGTGTTTTCTTCTGTTGCATACGAGATCATTATCAATTGAAACGGACGGGCCAGCACCGAGCAACTACTTACCAAATGGGCAGTGTGTGATTTGGTTGTATGTGGAGACACTATGACCTGGAAATGACTTTACAACATCTAAAAACAAAACTTGGTTACACTGTCAAGGTAGTCGTTGAACTGCTGAATTGCTGGCTGTGAGGTCTTTGGCTCATATTTACCAGTTACTCTGCCAGAGGAAGATAAAGTTATCACCTCCCATAAAAATGTACAGTCTCAGAAAACTTATATAGATGTGCTATTAGTTGGAATTGACTTTATAACAATAGGTCTTATAGGTCAATTTTATAATGCTTTCAGAATAAGCCTAAAGAAAAGCACAACCTTAAGACTGTTAACATGTGGCCTCTTTTCCAATGCCTTTACAGTTTATCTCACTTAATTGATTTTCATCTTATTAGCTATTTGTTGACAGTATCATATTGTATGCATATTAATTATCTTCATGTTTTCATCTTTCCGACTGTCATATGTAATCACTCATAGTAGTATTGACACTAACGGCAATGCTGAAAAATGATGATGTCTTACTTCAAGGCACTCAGTGAGATTTTGCCACAGCTGTGATCTAGCATCATGAATGTACTCCAGCTTCCAGAGTATTCCCAAAATTTCATGCTACAAAACCTACATGATAGACCACTGAGCACAAAGCTATCATATATGAAGAAGGACTAAATATTTTGGAAGCACTGGCTCTTGCATGGCTGATATTTTGGGAAATCAGAGCTCCTGGTGAATGCTGTCATTGGGTTAATTCCCATGCAATCCAATTCTACACAGAAAGAAAAAAAGACTTTCTCAAATAACACTTGAATTTAGAATTTTCCATGCCACATAACTCCCACATGTTATTTTCATATGAACATTTAAAATATTGGTATCATTTTCAATTTTTTTCCCCTGAAAATCACTCATCTCTTATCCAGGTGATCGGCTGGATCCCCAGGTTGTGTGGGGTCTGCATGCCCCAGGTCAGAGAGACTGTCCAGATGGGGACCGACAGTGTGGGGTGCCAAGGCTAAGCACATTTTGTCCTGCTGGCTGGCTGGCGAGCTACAGTGCTCAAGCCACTTGAGCCCCCCATTCTCATGGATGACTAAGTGCAGGCAGGAAAGTGTCTGGTGCAAAGGATTCTTGCACACCTAGCTTGGATGATGAGTCTGATCAGACACCCCAGACACCCTCAGGGTAGGACTGTACATGCCAGCACCTGTCCCAGCCTGCCTCTTAGCTGCACATTGGGCTAGTGTCATGGGACCCCTGCCTACCATGGTACCAGCCATGTGTGATTTCTGCATGAGCAATTTATGCCAAAACTTCTTAACATAATTTCATCATTTCTGCTATTAGATTTGTGAGTTATTTATGTGGATGGGTGATTTGTGCAAATATATGGTGGTGCTTACAAAAGCAAACTGCCGCCTTTTTATTCCACAGAACAGCAGGTGGGTTGGAATGACTCGCCTCTCAATTAGCAGCAGAAAGCTTAGTGACATTGCACCTTTCAATTCTACGTAGTGGTGCTTTGCACTGCCACCTCAGGTCTCTTCTCCAACCCTTCTCATAGCTCTCGCCTGGATTAAATATGGAGGGCAGTAGTTGCAGAGACTTTTGAATTAAATACAGAGAGGAAGAAGGCAATAGCACAAATTTTAGGGTCTTGGTGCCTATCATTATTATGTCAGTTCAGGTAGAGTAGAGAAACAAATTCATACACACTCATGTGTATAAGAAAGAGGTTTATATCCCAGCCCAGTCCAGTCCAAGGTCATAAGCCTGATATTAGCCTATATATCTGAGACCAATCTTTTAAGGCCTCTTCAGGTTCAAAAAGCACATGCAATGAGACCAGGATAATTACAGCCCATGGTACAGACACTTGTGTATACAGTGGTGGTAGAAGAAACTCAATGCTCCCTATGGCTCCTCAAGCTTCCAAGGCTCAGGGTCTCTCAGCATGCTGCCATGTTGTCTTATCAGTCGCAATGTCTTCCAGCAACTGAATCTTGTGTCCTGTCAGTACAGCATCTCCAGGACACTGAGCCATAAGTCTCTCTCCTCCAGTGGGGGGAAATACAGCCAGAATTCTCAGGAGAAAGTCATGCCCCCACAGAAGTCTCATTGGCGATCTCCAGATTGACAGGCTAGACTACCCCTATACTCTCAATCATGAAATTGACATCTGTGTACATGAATGTCACAGTTATACAAAAAATGAATGAAAATACAGGGGACAGATAAAAATAAGTTGCTAATAAATGTGATTTATGGTCTAAGAAGCTCAGTCTTCGTATAATGATTGGAAGGGGCCTAATAGTAAAAGTGTACCTAGGTTATCAGGCACAGGAACTGTGAACTCTGGCATCTGGTGGTTCTTGAGATTTTGAAAAAGAAGTTAGAAAAGGGGAGGAGGGCTGCTTATTAACTCACCCATTTCGCTCACAAGAGAAAAAAAGTAACTTTGGATGTACAGAAAAACAATAACCTCACGGATTCTTCACTCAGGGACCATTGTTAGAGCCTCAGAAAATGGAACTATCTTTTTAAGACACTTAAAAAACAAATGGAAAAGGAGTATATAATAAAGAGAAGGAGGAAGTCAGATTCCAACACACAAACATGATAATCCTGGCTAGTTTCTATTGAATATGTGACTAGGGATAACAGAAGGAAGCATCGCTTTTATCTTGTGCCATCTTGATAATCATTAGTATGCTTGAGGAAGCATTCAAAAACATTTATTGTCCTTTTCTTCACTCTTTAGTGTATGATTTCTGTTGATATCAATACACCAACCACATGTCCATGCATTTAACTGAACTCAGAATAGTTTATCTCAAGTTGTAATGGGTATACAAATCAAAGGTTTTCATTTTTACCTAAAGGAAATCCCCCACTCCTCTCTATAGACTTTCCCAAATATGTGAAAGAGGTCAATGAGAAAGGGAAAACAGTTCCTCAGGCTTTGTCCTGTAAGCACCTCTGGAAAACACGCAGGGCAAAGTCCTGTTTTTTGACAAAACGGAAACTAGGATCTGATGCCCGAAGCAAACCAAGAAGTGTTTGCTCTTCAACACAGGTTTGTGCCTCAGTTCACTCTGCCCCTTCCAGTTCATTTGCCACACTGTCAACAGTAATTTTGCTTAAATATCAAATTTCTTATCCACTTGTTTTTCCCAGTAAAACCTTGAGTTTTTTCTATTACTTTAGAAAGCTATTCTGTTTTATAAGTACAGCATTCAAGATTTGTAACTATTCTTGGGATGTAAGTTAAATCAGTAGTATAATTCTCTGAACCACTCTATGTTTTATTCTATCTCCAAAATAAGGTTGAGAGAAATTGAAATTAAATTTTAGTTGAATGGCTTGAGAACTTTTTCAAAATTATAATTTTCTAAGAAATCAATCTCAAGTCACTATTTTCCTCTACAGACACGTACTACTTTGATACTCACTAAAGTGTGTCCCAAGGTTATGTCCTTCCACAACAAGGTGGGGAGTTGGTGGGTGTCAGGCATAAAGTAGAGTTACTTCTAACTCCCAGTGGCCCTGTCGGACAAAGAAGATTGTCCATGGGGGTTCCAGTGGTTACCTTCATGGAAACATTTCCCCGAGGAGCATCTGATAGGTTTGAACTGCCACCCTTTTGTGTAAGCATCAATTGCTTTACCACTCACCTTGACTCCTTATAATGAACTTAAGATCCTTATAACTACATGGTCTTAGCTCATCTCAAGTTGGAAGTTTCATGGGATGTGCATAGCAGGCAAGTATACGTGGCTAGAATTCCACAAATCTGGGCCATTTTGAAAGCAAATTTCACTGGTACAAATTTAAGTTTGGCACCAACAGGTTGATTTTGGTAAGTAGACTTCTATTTGCTAAGAAGAAATAAACAATATAGAACTAATACACAGCAGCCACTTACAACTCATTTGTATAATGATGAATACAAAGAAGAGCAACTCACGAGTTTTCCAGCTATAATTTTTTATAAAATGATCCATTACCAGTAAAGTTTGAATGGTTTTGTTGGGGATGAATGGGTAGTGATTATTTTCAAATCAAGACTATAAATCTATTTTGAAATATTAAATTTAATATTTCCTTTCACAATTAGCGTGTCTGTTTGGACTACACATGCAATAGTGAGTCTTTTTTTATAAACTAGTGACTCTTAACAAGGTTCTAAGGGCTACAGAAAATTACTTTCTTTCATCATCTACAGATTCTCAATATGATATAGTAAAATCATTTCATCATGAATCATTCATTATGGCATAAGCAATGTAGACCTAATTTAAATACTTCAGTAAGCCCAAAGAGATATATGCAAATCACTTCATGTGATTAATTCAATAAACATGCCTTATTGTAACATATAAACACACAATGAAGCATAATATTCCATTTTATTAAGAAGTTTTAAGTATTCAAAAAAGCAACAAAAATTCTTTCTGTGAGTAAAGGAAATTCCATTGCTAATGTTGACCATCAGCTTTTGTTTCTATTTCTCACACACACTGTACCAAATCTACCAACGTAAATTCCATCAGCTTTACAGCTCTAAAATTAAAGTATCTCAGCTGGCTGGGTTATTCTCATAGCATCCAAGTCTTTCTTTTTGTAACATTTCCATATTTCAGGTGTCAGTGTTAGAAATGTTTCTTTCACTTGTGTTGCCTCAACTATTTCTCTACTATTCAGAAATAAGAAATTTCTCAAGACCACGCTCTTTGCTGTTAAATATTAATTAATACAGTTAAGGAATTTACCATAAGTTTTAAAGAGAAAAATTAAAGAAACAAAAATGTAAACATTCTGTACTTGTTAATAATGGTAAAATTGTGTTTTTTTTAACTTTGTTTATTAGCCAATTAAACTGAGAACATTATCTTCATGAAAGAACAATTTATCTGTTAATGATTTTCGGCAAGAAGAAATTTATTTTTTCTTAATCCAGCCTGTGGAAAAGCATTTCCTTTTCTTTTATGTGGCCTAAATTAAGTAAAAACATCATACTCTAAGCATAGAAATCATGAAACAGCCCCTCCCTATTGTGTGCTGATGTTAATATCGAAAAGAGACTTCATGACTGGAAGGTATCCAAGATATTAACCAGGCCAGGAGGCTGTGAAGTGCTGAGAGTCATGCCGAGCAACAGGCCACAGGAATGCAAATCATCCACAAAGCCAATAGCACAGCTAGCAGGTGGCCTTGCCCATTCATCTGATGTCAACACAATGGTCAGATCAGGCCCCTCTCCCATCTGGGAAGGCCCACTATTGCTTTTAATTAAGTAAAATGCGAGCCATGTGGTGTTTCTTCATACAAGGCTCACACAATAAAAAAAAAAAAGTATCTTCGAGACATGGAGAGAAACTATCACTACTGGTATGTAATAAATGGGTGCACTTAACTTAGATTTGGAAAGTTTTTTGTTTCATGTGTTTTTCATGCATTTTTTCATAATTATCTAGACAAGATCTCTTTGACTTTTTGGTGACTGACCAACACTCACTAGGGGAAAACTATGTTCATTCAGTTGTCTTATGATTAACACTTTATATCTTTATATAACACAGGCCCACATTAATGAGTTTGGTCTAAGCAGAACCTTCTCATATCTTCTTAAAATGACTTTATAGAAGACTACTTTATAGAGGCAGTGAAAAGTGTCATGATGTGGAATTAAGTTGTTCTCTGAGGTCTAATTCTCTAGCCAAATCCATTTCTAAACTGTATTTTTACTGTAAGTGCACACTGAGACAGAAACACACATTGAATGTGCCAAGTGACATAGACCAGGTCACTGTCAAAAACTACTATAAACACAATTCTTTCAGAACCTTCTAAAGAGTGAAATTTCTTAGAGATATGCATCAGGTACAGTAATTTTAAAAATTAAACAATCAAGCATAGGTAAGTTCCAAAAGATTCATTTAGAATTTCACTACAACCAGAGGGCACTGATACCCTCCCCCCCAAAAAAATAATAATTTCACTGCAATGATCTTAAAGACTAAATTAGTTCTGGATTTTCCTTCTTTTGTGTATTTGAAAATCTAACTATTTTCAGGGGTAAAATAATCTTTAATGTTTTAGTGGGAAAATGTGTCTCTTGTTCAAAGCAGGTTAATCTGCCCTTACATAGGAGTTAGTTCAAATAAATTAAAAATTGGTAACCATGCTGGGAACTTTTTGCAATCAGGCATTATACCCTTTATATCCACAAACATGGAGCTGCTTCTGACACTTAAAGGGTGTCCAATAAGTGCATGTTGAATGACTGAGAGGGTTTTCTATTTTTTCCCAACATGTTAAGCATAGAGAAGAGGAGCCTTGATGGCATGTGGTCATCATTGGGGTACTAATTACCAAAGTCAGCAGTTCCTGACCAGCAGCATCTCTGCAGGAGAAAGATGAGGCTTTATACTAACCTAAAGTCTTGGAAACCCACAGAGACACTTACACCCTGCCCTGTGCGGTCACTGTGAGGCAGTTTCGACATGATGAAAGTTATCCTCTATCTTTTCCTAAATTACCTCCTTTATAATTAACGAGAGTGTTATTTCAAAATATTTTGTAGCATATTTAATATTCTGGTATGACCTCACACATCAAAAGATCGCAATAGTAGCCATGCTCAAAGAACTAGAGTCAAAGCACTTGTGAGTATGTTTCTGACTGTGGTTATACTGTCATCATTGAAACTGTCTTCACACTCTTGTAAATTCAAAGAGCTTTTCTACTTTTCCAAGAAAGAATAACTTTCTAACCATATGTGACAGTGCACCTTTCTTGAGTGCAGTATTCTGCTATCTCTACCTAGCCCTGCACAGAATGAACCCAGTCTTGCCTTTCTGTTAGTATTGTCTACCCACTCAATTCCTAGAATTTTCATTTTTTCAATAGAATTCAACCTCCAAAACAGAAAATATGAAAGAAGTGACCTCAAAATGTCCCAGAAACACCAAGGAGCCAAATATATATGGTATACTACATGTATTATATATAATCTACATATATGATATTTATAATCATATATGTAGTTGAATGTAGTCAAAATAAACTTTTCATCCTTCCCTGTCTTCAAGTCAGCAAAAATAAACCAAAATATTATTGTTCTTAAGTGTTATTAAATCAGTTATAACTCATAACAACTCTGTGACCACAGAGTGAAACATTACCTCACCATCATTGCCTTGTTAGAACCCAATGTTGTAAACCCTGTGTCAATCCATCTCAAGGTCACCTTTTCACTGAAGATTTAGTTTACCAAGTAAGATGGTCTTCTCTGGGGTCTGGTGTTCCTTGATACATGTCCAAGTATATGAAGCAAAGTATCACAATCCTGGATTCTAAGAAACACATTAGCTGTTCTTTGGGCAATTTAGAGTATATTCAATATTCTTCATCAACATTCTAATTCAAATGAAATACTTCTTTAGTCTTCCTTATTAATTGTCCAGCTTTCAAGGCATATCAGGCAATCAGAAATGCCATGTCTTGAGTAAAGGGTACAGTCATACCTTTCCTTTGAATACTTTAAGGAGATACGTGTAGAACATATTTACCAAGGCAACGTGCCTTTTGCTTCATATCTATTGCTGCCATGTGCATTGCTTGTGTATCCAAGTAAAATGAAATCTTTGACAACTTAATTTTTTTTCTGTACTTGTCATGATGCTGCTTATTGTCCCACTTTATTGTTCACTTTATTGTGTTTAACCTGAATGCTGTAATTCTTGACCTTTATCAGAAAGTACTTTCATCCTCACTTTCAGCAAACATGATTGTGCCATCTATAGATCACAAATGGTTAATACATCTGTCTCCAATTCTAATGTTGTTCTTCTGCAGACTACAAAGTAATATGTCAGCATATTGTGGTACAAAATTATTTTTATAAGTTACATAAATCTCTCTTTCTAGAATGCAGTAGAACTGTGAATATTGTCAGGATATATATATATATATATATATATATATATATATATTAGTCTGGGTAGGCTAAAGGAACAAATTTCATATGCATATATCTATATGAATATAGATATAAGGAAAATGTTTATATACAAGAGGAATAGGACATTGAGCCCAGTTCAGTTCAAAGTCATAAGTCTGATATTAACCCATATGCCCGAAATCAGCCTATAAAGTCTCCTTCTGACTCACAAAGTCATAGGTCAGTGGGTGCAGAATCCTAGCACTAGCAGGGGTCTCCACATGGCTCCTTGCTTCCAGTGCTCAGGGTCCATCAACAGCAGAAGCAACTAATTGCTGGTAGAGGTCACCATGTGGCTGCCCCAGCTTCAGAGATCTGGCTCCAGCAGGGCAAAGTTGTGTGGTCTTTCCGCTGGCTCCTCCAGCTTCTTTGGTGCTGCCATCTTGTCCTGTCCATGATTCATCATCTCTGAGACTAACTGCCAACAACTGGGGAAGATAGCTTTTCATCCTCAAGAGAGAAACATCGCCAGATTTCCCGAAGTATCAGGAGAAAGCCATGCCCACACAGAGGCCACATTGGTTACTCAATGGCTATCACCAGATTAACAGGCTAGACTCCACCCCTACATTTCAATCATAAAATTAACATAAACACATGACTGCCACAATATATATATATAATTTTTTATTTTACTATATCAATGGGTCTGTCAGACCTCCAACTTTTTCACTAATTGTGGTATCCTGTCAAGGCAATTCAATTTGTAGAGACTTCAGAAGATAAAAGTGTTTCATATAGTTTCCTATTCTGTAATCTTTACTAAGAGATTGCCAGTTCATTTATACCCTATAGAAGTTGGTGGTTTGAGATATAAAAATTCCCATCCTTAGCAAGTGCTTAACCAGTGGTCATATTCAATCTGGTTACATCATTAGGGATATAACATGCTAATTCATCTGAAAGGGGAAACTCATGAAGTATGTTAGATAATATGTATATAAAATTCTGTTATAATGAAATGTGATAATAAATATGCTCAAATTTACTATTACAGAAATAGTTTTCATTCCAGAATTCTAATATTTCTTCAAAAACATTTCCTAGATGAATAATTAAGACTACTAGTATTATGTCTTTATTCACGTTCATTGTGAGTTGGACCCTAAATATTTTTTAAAATACTCTTATTGGGGAACCTTATATCTCCTATCACAATCCATGCATTCATCCAGTGTGTCAAGCATATTTGCACATATGCTGCCATCTCCCCCCCCCCACTTGCCCCCTCCCTTCTCCACCACACTCCCTCAAGAACTCTTGATAAGTTAGAGATTATTTTTTCCATATCTTACATCATATTCACACATATGTACATACCTGTATGTAGACCTCTATGAATGTCTTTTGTCTCCTGTCCTTTTCCTGTCTTTCCTTTTTACTTTCCTCTTGCCTCACCATCATGTTCAGATTTCCTTTGGGTTTAGTAATTTCTTGCTGCTACCACACTTGTCATTAAGCTCCACTAGGCATCCTACAAACTTCCTTCCATTAATTTTTGTTCATCTGTTGTTCCCTTGTCCCTGGGTCCCCCTCTTCCTCTCTCCCACTTCCCCTTGTCCCATGTCCCTCTAGAATCATTTGTCCCCATTCTTTTTCACCCCTGAATTATTCATCCCACCTATCTTATTTAGATATGCAGATACATTAGTAAGTGCAAAAATCAGGCAAAGCCAAATAAAACAACAAAGGAAGTCCAAATGAACAAAACTACAACAACAGCAAAGAAACAAAAGCAAAATAGCAATAACAAAAAGAAAGTCACTGACAAAAATGGAAAAACCTATCCATAGTTCAAGGTCTGCTTGTTGGCCTTTATGAGTGTTCTCCACTCGAGTCTGATGAGATGCTATACTCTGTCTCCAAAGTCTAGTTTGGGTATTCCCAGAGGTTTCATCAGTCTGCTCCCCCTGCTGCCCTGCTGCACGCCCTCAGTGCCTTGCCCCAGCAAGAGGAGGCCAGACCCTGCATGCACTATTCCTGCCCTGTGTCTCCATGCTATCACTGACCGCGCCATGATTCAGAGAGGGACACCATGTCACAAGGTAGGGACAGCCCTACAGTTTACACTAATACTTATTTTATGGCTCTTAGAATAAGTTTGGTACTTGGATGCACCTTTAACTAAATTGATGCTGTATGTGGAAAATTTTTATTTTATTACATGTGCTAAAATTTATGCCCCATCCAAGCTAAATTGAAAAGAACAGCAAAATATTGATTTCAAGTTTTATATATAGGCATCATATAATATTCTGGCTTATTGTTTTTTTTAATTTTTTTTAAATTTTATTGGGGGCTCTTACAGCTACTACAACATTCAGTACATCATTTGTATCAAGCACATTTGCAAACATGTTTCCACATACATTTCCCAACATTTTCCACTTAAGCCCTTGATACAAGCTCCTCTTTAAAAAAAAAACAAAAACAAAAACAAAAACTCCTCTTTCCCCTCCCCCCCCTTTATTTAATGAATCATTTTATTGGGGGGTCCCTACAACTCCCATCACAATCCCTAACAACATTAGTTGTGTGCAGGCCACTTTTACACATCCATTGCCATCATCGCTCTCTCAAAACATTCTCCCTCCCTCCAGATCCCCATTATCAGCTCCCTATATTACCCTTCCTCCCCCCTTCCCCTTGAACCCTTAGTAATTTACAAATTATTTTTTCATCCTGTACACTGTACAATGTGTCCCAACACTCACTTCCCAGTTCTCCGTGTCCCAGAGAGGAGGCTACGTGTAGATCCCTGAGGTTGGTTCTCCCTTTCTATTCCTCCATCCCTCCACCCCTCCTGGTATTACCACTCCTATTACAAGTCTTGATGGATCATCTATCCTAACTTTCCCATATTTCCAACTTCACTGTACATCTCCTGGTCTAGCTGGATTTATGTGGTAGAATTGGGGTCATGATAGTGGGTGGGAGGCAGCATGGGAACTAGCGGAAGGTTGCATATTTCATAGCTCCTACCCCGTATCTTAACTGACTCATCTCCTCTTTGTAACCCCTCTGCAAAAGGATGTCACCTCACCTATTGATGGGCTTTAGGTCCCCAATCTGTACTCCCCCCCATTAATAATAGTATAATTTTAGCTCATTGATGCCTGACACCAGATCCCTTCACCACCTCGATCACATAGGCTGGTGTGCTTCTTCCGTGTGGGCTTTATTGCTTCTGAGCTGAATGGTCGCTTGTTTACTCAAGCCTTTAAGTCCCCAGACGTTATATCTTTTGGTAGCGAGGCACCATCAGCTTTCTTCACCACATTTGCTTATGCACACATTTGTCCTCAGGGATCATATCAGGAAAGAGAGCATGCAAACTTGTGCTTTTGAGTTCTTGAAGCCTGATATCTCATCCCTTTGACACCTCATGATTCCACATGCTAGTGTGTTTCTTCCATGTGGGCTTTGTTGCTTCTGAGCTAGATGGCTGCTTGTTTACTTTCAAGCCTTTAAGTCCCCAGACGCTCCATCTGTTGATAGCCGGGCACCATCAGCTTCTTCACCACCTTTGCTTATGCACATATTTGTCTTCAGTGATCATGTGGGAAAGGTGAGCATCTTGGAATGCCAATTTAATAGAACGAAGTGTTCTTGAACTGAGAAGATACTTGAGTGGAGGTCCAATGCAGATCTGTTGTCCTACTACTAACCCTATAAGGATACACATTAATCTCTTTTCCCATCCTCACTTATAAATATATGCCCCATGTACGTACCT
>PVJH01016463.1:0-15184 GCA_004026705.1 Nesogale talazaci
TCCTCTTGAATATAAATCCATTCCTTATATCCATATGCGTGTCCTTGAATGTGTTCCTCTAGTCTACCCGGACTAACTCACAAGTCTTCCTCAGTAGAATTTTGAGTGAGTTCTCATCTCAGGGATACAGTCTGAATTACATCAGAAACATTTTCACTCTTACTTATAACATTTCCACTGGTGATTTTTAAAAAAAGACATGGCTCATAGATCATCCTTCTTAATTTGTTTTAATCTTAAAATTCCCCTGAAATCAATCTCTGAGGGATGACACCTGTTGGTGATTAAAATACTGGTAGCTAACTTCCCAGCATTACAAAATAAAAAGAAGAAGAAACAAGCTAGCATGGTATGAAAAAGTGATATATATGTGCTGGATATTTCTATATACACATTTGCAATGTAATTTCTCTGGACAATTTGACCTAGTGAAATTTCTCTTGTCATTATCTTGTAGTTAACATGTGATATCTTCTTTTGTGGATGCTTAATTTGAGTTAAATAGTGTCTCCCTTTTTCCAAGTCTGCATTTCTGTTCTATTGAATTCTTTAGCAGATTTCTGCAATATATTTTTTTGTTGCTGTGCCAGCAAGTTGAGGGAGAAAGATGAGGTTTTAAACTCCCTTAAAGACATATAGTCTTAAGAACAATAGGATCATGTCGACTCTGTCATAATGGTTGCTATGAGTTGCAAGCTACTCAATGGTACTGAGTTTGAGTTTGAGTCATTACGTCAGTTCCAAGGCATAGCAATCCTATCTACAAAAGAAGCTTATATTGCCCAACCCTGCACCATCATCAAAATCATTCTTCTCTAGGAACGCATTGCTCATGCACTGCACTAAATCATATCAGTGGAGATTTTTGCCTTTTATCTGAGATATTCTAGGAATTAGACAATGCTTCAAAGTAATGAGCCAGGACTTCAATGACTTCTTCCTTTGATGTGGGAGAGCCTTCCTCATTGTCTGTTCTTATTCTGGAAGCTCCACTGAAATCTGCCCACATTTGGTGGCACTGCTGCCAATTGAAATACTGGCATCACAGCAATACACAATAACCACAATAGGAGAAACTGGCAGACAAGTGATGATTGACACAATGGCTACATTGATAACCTCAGGCAGAGGAACATTTGTAAGGATGCCACAGAACCCTGCAGTATTTGTTCTGCTTTGCCATATGGTTGCTGAGTTAAAGCCAAATCAATGGCACCTAACAACATCAACATTTCCATGAATTGATATTTTGCAATAACATATCCAAGATTTTTGAGGAAAAAAATCCCACTATCCTCATTTCTAAAGATTATACTAGTGGTATATTTTGCAAGAAAGACTTTTTTTCTTCTGCTATTCATGGCAATTCTGATGCTTTTTTTCTTTTGTCCACACATAGCATAATGGGTTATGTATTTGGCTGCTAACAGAAAGGTTCGCAGTTGTAAATCACTAGCTGCTTGGAGAGAAATATGAAGTTTTCTACTTCTTTAAAGAGTTACATTCTTTGGAACCCACAAGATCAACTTTAACATGTTCTATAAGTCACCATGAGTTGGAATCAGCTCAAAGGAAATAATTCATAATTCAAATTCAACAGTTATTCTGTAATCATCTATTTCTAGATTCCCCATATATTTCAGACAAATTGAAATTATTTCATCTTGTGCAACAGTATTTTTGACTAGTTGTGTTATTTTGGATGAGCTAGGAAACAAATTCAGAGGTATTCAAATATGTGAGAGAGTTTTATATTGAAGAGGAATGGTACATTGCGAAAACATCCAAGCCCAATCCAGATCAAGTCTGTAAGTCTGATATTAGTCCATATGTCTGATAACAATGCTTCACATGCAAGCATGCCAAATGCAGGAAGATTACAGACCAATGGGTGCAAAGTCTTGTGGATCCAGTGGAAGTGGAAGCATCTCAAAAATGCCAAGGGTCACGACATGACTTCTCCAGCTTCAGGGCTCTGACACCACCAATGTGTCTCCATGTGGCTTGTCAATAGAAATGTGAAGCAGAAAGTATGTGTCCTGCCTGAGTAAGAGACAACTCAGGAAGGTCATGCCACACAGAGGCCTCATTGAGTATGATCTGATTCTCATACTAGAGTACATCCCTTCACTCAAGTTGACAGTCAATTTTGTAATTACCACATTATTGTTTCCAGGAATACTGACTATAGATTCAAGTAAAATGAAAGCTTTAACAATTTCAATATTTTCTTCACTTATCATGATATTATATAAGGAACCTATATTTTTGATATACTAAATTTAGATATGTAAATACCTGCTTTGTCTTAGTGTTCTCTATTGAACTTCTTCACATTCTAATATCCATTGCAATATGTACACAGAAACTCACAAAAATTGAATGTTATTAAATCTAGTTCAATATTTTTGTATATTTAGTTAGATCACCTCTCTTTTGAATGGGTACAAATATAGATCTTTTCAAATCATTAGGCTAAGCATCTGTATTGAAAATCCTTGACTTATATGAGGAAGGGTATACAATTCTTTAGCAACTTCCTGAAACTTTCCATCAATCTCTGGAGTCTTCATTTTCATTAATGCCTTTACTGCAGCTTGGAAATCTTTCTTTAGCATAATCACTTCTTTATTTCAAGATAAGATCTGTCATTAATGTTCAAATTATTTTTGAAGTACTCTTGAAACTCAGGTGACATATACTTCTGTCACCTGATTTTATGCATTTGGCATGTATTTTGACTATATTGGATTTGTTTTAATAGTTAATTTCCTATGCACATTTATAAGATATGTAGGAAGAGCTTATATATTTGGGTACTTCAGAATGTGGCTGCTCTGTAGTAAGACAATGTTTTGAGGACTTCAGAATTTAAATTGTTTCTAGTATTTGTCAATACTAGTTTTATCTAGCAGATTCCTCTCATCCACTTTACCAAGGGGAATTCAGAAAACTATCTGAATCCCAAAGCAAGTTGTCAAAGAATTCTGAGGATGCCACTCTAATTATGTAGATTTTACATCAGCTCTTTCATTTTCAGATTCTCATTTTAATTCTGTCTTTCACTGTGTCAGATCCAAGTATGTCAAAATGCATTTCTAGTAGCGTTCTAGTTCACACATGCTATGATTTTTTTCCAAGAAAACATTGTTAAACCTGACTCCGTAATCTGCATATTGGTGCAAAGTTTTCCCACTCATATAGCTGGAGAAGCCCTGGTGGCATAGAGGTCACACATTGGGTTGCTAAATGTAGGTCAGAAGGTGGAACCTTTGTCTGATGTGTCATCGCTAAAGATATTTTCTCAGTCGGCGGGCTCTCTTATTACTCACTTGATGAATTATTTCAATGTATGCAGGTGATTTATCTTCACTTGTCAATTTGTGTCCCCTCCGTATTTGCATCCTTCCCTATTTCTGATAGCCTTTGTATGCCCTGTGTCAAGGTCCTCAGGACTGTCCCAATTCTCTCACTAATGGTGCTAATTATTTGGGGTTTTACCTCAAGGTCTGTGATCCACCATGAGTATATTCATGTGCCTGGTGTGAGGCAAGTGTCTTGCTTCATTTTTCTATAGGTAGATGTTCATTATTTTCTAAAATCATTTATTGAAGAAGTCAGACATCCTCCACCCCTCACCCACTGAATAATTTACTTTAGAAGACAACATTGAATTTAGGGGGAGAGGAATATGTCCAACCAGAGCACATGGGAGCAAATGAAGGGGGAGAAAGAGAGATTGGAGAGCCTACTAGCCTACAAAGACTTGAGAAAGATCTCCACACTCAGATCAGTCAGCACATGATGTCCCTTGCTGACCCATGGCACTATGGGGACAACACTGGAGAATCAATGCCGGGATTATAGATTGTCTGACCCCAACACAGAGAGGGAAACACTCAGGGCTGTTTCAGAACAGTTGGGGAGCAGAGCAGGGAGTATTTGAGGGAGTGCCAAGGAGAGATTTTGGGGTCAGAGTGTGGACCCCCATAGGATTGAACTGGAAGTCACTCCTAGAGGTCAACAAACAGACATTGTGCTATTTGCAGGCTTTGCTTTTAAAATTAATTAATTAGATATATCTTCTGGACATATTTTTTCTTGTTATAGTCATCATTACATTTTCTTTTGTAGCTTCATCTTTCTATGGCTTGTTTTTTCCTCATATTGTTTTCTCTTCCGGTCTAACTAAATAAGATAAGCTGGATGATCAGTCTGGATGAGAACACAATGGACCCATGGTTCAGGGTCTGGGATGGGGTATAGGAGATGGGGAGGTAGAAAAAGCAGGTGGTGCTCACCAACCCGGAACCAAAGGAACAATAAGTGATCCAATATCAGTGGCAAGGAGACTATGAGAGGCCTGGAAAGGATTGATCAAGGGGAGGGTAACTAAAAATAATTGATGAAACCAAATGAAGCCTGAGCATGATTGTGGGACAAGAGGGAAATAAAAGGAAATAGAAGAAAGAAATCAGGTGCCAAGGACATTTCTAGAGGTCTTAATACAGGACAGGGAGAGAAGGGAGAACTGAGGAGCCTATGCCAAGGCCTTAAATAGAAAGCAAATGTTATAAGAATGGTAAGGGCAATGGATGTACAAATGTGCTTGACACAAAATGGACTTATGTATGGATTCTGAAAGGAGTTGTATGAGCCCCCAATCAAATATTCTTTTTAAAAAGAAGTTAGAACCACCAGCTGGGTCTTGTGCGAGACTGGTATTTCAACTTCCATAAAGAGTTCATCCTGGAAACGTGCAGGGGCGGGCTTACCCGTGCTGGGATGGTTGCTAAGAGTCAGCATAGATGGGATGAAGGTGCGTGTGGGTTTTGGGTGAGTCTTGTGGGAGCGCCTGTAAAAACATTGGCTTCTGAGGGTCTTTCTGGTACAAATTCAGGTCAGAACGTGCAGCTCAAAAAGTTGGTACTACTGTTTCTTCAGATTTCAAGGGGGGGAGGTAATCTTAATTGCTTTTCTCAAAGGAATTGGAATGATAACATGGATTTATTGTGAAGAACTTTATAAAGTTGCACCAATTACTAAATATTCCTTCCTGAAAATGTTTCTGCTCCTTTTCAAATGCAGTACTATTAAGATAACATTGGGAAATCTTATTACAACCATTAGAAGGATGGAAGCAATTTTTTTTAGAAGTGAATGGTCAATGTCAAGAAAGAATAGCTTAATATGTAAGATTTTTGTTCAATCGGTTCTATTATTCTGAAGCGTATTATTTCACTTGTCCTTACATAGATCTCTTGAAATTCATGGATTTAAAATCAGGGAATTTCCAGTTTCTTCCAAGAATTAGGAAAAGAGGGTAAATACGTGACAAGGATGAGGATGGGGTTTGAATGAAATTAGTAAGTCACATACATGTCAGAGTGTCGGTAATGAAGTTTTCAAGCAAGCTGCTGCTACCACTGTGTGCCATAGCCCTATGCTGTATTGTCTCTGCATTCATCAAAACCCTGTTTTTCAAGTTCAAAGAAGCTACAATAGAGCATTTAGAGTCTACAAACTAATGTTTGAAAGACTGATGGTTGAACTCTTCCCAGAAGGTCCTCGCAAGAAAGGCAGGGTAGTTTACCTCTGCTACACAAGCTATTGAAAACCCCATGGGGCATATTTTTCTCTGATACACATGGGAACCCTTATTGTAAGAGTATAGCTGGATAAATTTTTATAAAAATTCATGAAATAAGAGTAAATGCTGGACTTTTTTCACCTTCCCATTCCCCATGCTATTAAAAAATGTAATTATCTAAGAAATGGGGAAGAAGATCACATTGCTTTTCTCATTAATATTTTCCTATATCAATTTTGAGAAAAAAGATTAAAAATTATAACTAGTACATTATATTTAAATAAATCTAAGTGTGATTGATTTATATCAAATGTGCATATTTGAATCAGTGTCATCAGGCTATTAATTACAATTTGTGAATTCAGTCTAATAATATTCTAACAATATTGAAAAACTTGAAATGTTTAATACTCTACACATGATATAAAATAAATTGGTGAGAAATCTATGCCTGCCTATTTCATCATGACAATCTCAACTGGTGAGAAGTAGTGAAACTTGTTCTAGCAATGATTGAGATGGCAATGCATTGATTTACATGTGGCATAATATTATTCAGTACTGCCTTTCACTTCGGGCTAGACTGGATCACGTGCACAAGTACACATAAGACATAAGCGCTCACAACGCACACAATCCAGGAATAAGAATGAGAATAGCGATATCAGATGGGCAGAGGGAAGTTGGAGAGATGCAGGGAAGAATGGGAAACAGATCTCAATACTATTCCCCTCCTGCAGAACAACAGAAACTGTGGGTGTAGGAAGATAGCAGTCTGTTTAAATTATGAAAACAATATTTTTTTAATTTATCGAGGGGTCAAAATAGTGGAGGGTGAAGGAAAGGGAAAAAGAGGAGCTGATGCCAAGGGTCCAATAGAAAGTAAATGTCAAGAAAATAATGGTGGAAACATTTGTACAAATATTCTTTGTGTTTGTTTGTTTGTTTGTTTGGGGGCATTGCTGCCCTCTGGTGGTCATGGGAACTATCCAGTCTTGCTGCTCTGGATTTGAACTGCCAAGCCAGTGGGCCGCAGTCCTGCACTCAACCACTGCTACACCACCGGGGCTCATTCTTGTACAAATATTCTTGATACGACTGATATATGGATTGCTATAAGAGCTGTAAGAGCCCCAATAAAATGATTCTCTAATAATAGAAAGATATGGATGGAGCCAGAGTTGTGAAATATTAGGCATCTGTAGGGTATTATGTGCCTTGAAAATTAGTGAACTACAATCTAGATTAGACCTTCTAATAATTATTTTTTCTAATAATTATTAATATGTGAAATTTGGAATGATAGGTATCTCTAATTTTAAACAAATGAATACATAAAGACATGTCAAGGTACATGAGTCATTATGTGCAACTTCAATTTTGATCAAGTTCATTATAAGTTTTTATTATTTTATTATTATTATTATTATATTGTTAAATACCTTTGAATCAACTCCATTTCACACAAACTTTGTGCACAACAGAATGAAATTCTACCCGACCCTACACCAGCCTCACAATTGATCTTTTTGAAGCCATTGTTGCAAATACTAGCTAATCTCCTGGTTGGCTTTGCTCTTTTATGCTTCCCTTGCCTTTTACAAGCCATGCAGTCTGTTTCCAATGACTGATCTATCCTGACATGTCCAAAATATTTAAGATGAAATTACACCATCCTAGCTTCCAAAGAGCATTCTGATGGACTTCTTCAAACACAAATTTATTTGTTTATCAATTTTTAGGCTATTTGGGGTACTTTCAGAAGCCCTGATGGTTTACTGGTTATGTGTTGGACTGTGATCCATAAAACCTGAAATTACAAAGCATCAGCCACTCCAAATGAGAACACTGAGGTTTTCTTTCCCTAGAAACCAGGGGTTCTCAACCTCCCTAATGGCATTACTCTGTAATACAGATCCTCATATTGCTGTGACCTCCCAATCATAACATGACTTTCATTGCTACTTTATAACTGCAATTTTGCTACTATTATGAATCACGTGACCCCTATGAGAGGGACATTCAGACCCCAATGGGGCCACGACCCACAGGGTGTGAACCACTGCTATAAATTCTTAGTCTCAGAGACCTAAAAGGACAGTTGTAACTTGTACTCTAAGAGCTTTATGAGTTGGCACTGATTCTATGGGAGTAAGTTTAGTTGTTGGTAATTTCAATATTGATCACTGGCACCATAATTTGCATCTCTTCTTCTTTCTTTTTGGTTTCTTTTTTAGAGGGGGGGGGCAATCACTACCTCTGGTAGTCGTGGGCGCTACCCAGCACTGCTCCTGAGAACCGCCACTGGATTTGAACGGCCAAGCCTGTAGGCCGCAGTCACGCACAGCCCCTTTCTTGAAATACCTAACTTTCACATGCATTTGAGTCAATTGAAAATATGATGGCTTAAGTTATGTGCACTCGGTTCTCAAAGTGACATACTTGTTCTTTGAGACTTTAAATAGTTCTATGATTTGCCAAATGAAATATATCATTTATTTCCTGAATGCTGTTTGCATGAATATTGGTTTGAAACTCAGAAAAGATGAATCAATGACAACTTCAATCATCTCTCTATCATCATGTTACTTATAAAGCCAGTAATCTTTGTTTTCTTTACATTTAGTATTAACCCATACTGGATATTTCAGTCTTTGGTCATCATCAGGAAGTGCTTCAAGTTCCCTTCACTTTCAGGTTGTTAATAACCCTTCTTCCAATCCTGATTTTATCATCATATAGTCTAATGTCTGAATAAGTGTGGTAATAAGATACGATGCTGGCATGCACCTTTCTTGATTAAATATAACTAAATTTTAATTTTCTTTTGTTTCAATTACTGCCTCTTGTTCCATTTTCAGGTTCCACAGGACCTCAAAAAGGCATGTCCATTTTTCTCAATGCTATCCAACATTTGTTAAAAGTGATAAAGTGGTATGTTTCTGTCTGATCAGTTAAACCAAAGTAATTATCTTATTTTTAATAGTTTCTAATTTCACGCGTGATCCAACTGACCACAGCTATGAGATTCCTCATATCAAATCTGCATCTAAATCCAGTTTAAGTGTACAGCAGCTCCCTGTTAATCTACTACTGAAAATATTATTAAATGCTTTTCATCAATCATTTACTTTAATGTCGTTCTTGTTCATTAATTTCTACATTTTATTGGATCACCTTTCTTTGAAATAGATACAAATATGGATGTATTCAAGAGATTTGGTGAGCTAGCCTTCTTGAAAATATCTTGGCATTCAGGAATAAGGGTTTACTATGCTTTGCCAATTTATTGAAATGTTACTATTATTTTCATCACTTTCTGTATTGTTGCATTATTAAATTTGAATAATTACTTTAGTAACTGGATTTCATTGTTCATGTTCCCTTGATTTTATTCTACTTCCAACAGTATTGTACTTCAAGACACAACTGCAAATGTTATTTTTATCATGGAATAAAGTTTCATTCTATTGAGTTTATCATCCTCAGCACAGAAAATTATATTATTGTCTCATTCAAAATGGACAATACCTGTCTATTTGAGCTCACTAACACCTTGGTTATCAATCTGTATGTGTTTCATTTCATTCTGACAGCTTCTAATTTTTCTACATTCAGACTTCCTACAATTCACACACTGATTGTTAATAGATGTTTTCAACTGTTTTCTTTCATTTTGAATAACACTTTAATAGAAAAAAGGTCTTATATGGTTCACTTCATCGCCATCCTCATGGTTTATTCTACCTTGCGAAGACCCCTCTTACTCTGTATTATGAGTTCCTTCTAATCTGAGGGTTTCATGTTTCAACATTATATCTGATGGTGTCTTCTCTAATTAATAAGGATTTAGGAATACCTGACAATATCTTAGTACTATTCATAATATTTTCATTTGCGAACCACTCAGAATTAACCTATTCCTCCTATGTAGTCTTCTTAAATATGGGAAATATGCAGAAACATTTTCAACTTGGGTCACCACTAGTATTTGAAATACCACTGACATATCTCTCAGAATTACACAAGCATGTATGCAATCACAGTATAGAATATTGACAAAAATGGTGCTCACAACTCAATAGAGGCTTAGTAAAATAATATATTAAAGATAGTGTGATGAAAATACTATATTAGAAGAAAGAGGAAGCAGATAATGTTAATTTCAAAATTTCAGTATAATGAGTCCTCATAAAAAACTCAAATCATATGATTAGTTTTATGTAGATACCATTTCAATGTAATTGTTCAAATATCAATATGAAATTTTTGAATTGCCCTAAAAATGAACACATAAACATGGTTCTTGTGACATATACCTCATTCTGGGTGGTGGGTTTTAAAAATGAATATGATGTATTTCTTTTTAAACTTAGTAATCTCTAAACTTAATGATGAATCCCAGGTAGTTAAAAATAACAACAACAACATAGAAATTGTCTCCTATATTTCTTATATAGTTTCAGCTATGTTGCATGTTATCACACTGTGACAATAGGCAGTATTTAGCTCGAGGTTCCAGTAAACAAAGACAACAATTACAATTACTGACAACAATTACAACAAAACCAACTAAAGACTACTATCTTCCTTTAAAATGAAGTTTCTGAAATGTAATATTGTTGTGCTTCACTTACTCCAAAGAGAGATTGTGAATTAATAGTAAGTTAAGAAAATAATTCTATAAATGCATTCTATTTTGAAGAGAATTCCTTTTGTTGAAGCCTTGTTTACTTCCTAAATAAAATTGTATTTCCTAAAAGAGAAGAAAGTATCTCACTCTACTTAAATTGCTATAGGGCCACTTGTTTATGTATTGACTTTTACAATTTTGTTACAGTACTTTGTTTTTTAATAGTTACCATGTTATGAATTAATAATGACATTCGGCTCATGAAACTTACATATAAAGTTATTACTTTTAAGTAGGCTAAATTTGCATTTTTTAATTATTCAGGTTGCTTACAAATGTAAATGACATTTTAAGTATTAATGATATGATGTCAATACAGTTATGTTTTTTTCCCAAAGAAAACATCCTATTTATTTACTGGATAAAAAAATGCAGGCTCTAAAATTATTTGTGGAGGATGGTAATGTGAAAGACTCATCAAGTATATCTTAAATAGATGGAAGCATAAACACTGCATAGAGAATGATTTACTTGAGTAATTGTTACATTTCTTTATTTTAATAAATTAAAATTGTTTTTTTACTTCTTGATAGAATTCCCTCAGAAAGAAAATTTGGTCATTGAAAAGATATTTGCATAACAAAGAGATAGCTCTATTAAGTAAATTAAAATACTCCCAAATGCAACTTCCTCACATAAATTTGCAATCTAACATTTCACTCAAGTTGTAGTGTGTAAAAGGGAAACTACCTAAAACTAGATTATATAGTAGACTCTCTTAAGACACTTTAGACTGACCCACTTAAAAGATAACAATAAATTGAGCCATATATGTGGTTGTTGAATAAGCAAGATTTGTCAAATTAAAGAAATTATAAAGAAATAAATCCAAACTACTTGCCATAATAACCATATGATTCAACTACTATAGCTGTAATATATGAATATTTTTCTAATGCATACACCAATTATTAATGCCCAAATAAGAAAATTAGATGTTTTTATTAACTTCTGCAAAGTGAACTTGCTAAATCAAGGAAACAAGTGGCATTGATAATTACTAGTGTTCGGAATGTGAACTATGGAAACAAATGAATAACAGTCAGAAACTATGTTTGTGATAGATTACAACAGTATAGTATACAATAGTATAACAGATGAGAGATTTTTATCAAGATTTGCAATTTATTCATTCAAAATTTCTTTTCTCAGTGACAAACACAAGGACCTCACCAACTGGAATACACATACATTAAATTGTCTACATCTGTAGAAACCAATATCTGTTAGCTTAAGATCTGGGGTTGATTGCAGAAATAGCCACCAATTGTATATATGTAATTATAAATTGAAGTTTAAGAAAATTAGAATATATCCAAGAAATTAAAACATCCCCTTAATTTCAATCCACCTGGATCTAGAAAACATCTCAGTAACCAATTTGATGCATTCTATACTAATGAGCAAAACCAGATGAGCTGTGGGGTGTAATGAAAGACATAAGCCATGGAAACAAGTGAAAGTCTATTAAAAAGCCAAGATACATAGAAAAAATGCAAAATGTCAGAAAACTCTGTGACACTAGTTTTTGAACATAGAACTGCTAAAGGGAAATGATAAATAAATCAGGTGAATAGGTGATTTCAAAGAGTTAGAAAAGCAAAATACAAGAACTTCTCTATAATTTCTCAAGCTGAAAGAATTCAAGGGAAGAAATATTAAGCCTCAACTTATAATACTGAAGACCTAACATGAATCAAAAGAAATTTTAGGAAGACACAAAATTACTGTACCAATAGTAATCCATTTAATATCAAACATTTCAGCAATTACCATGATCAAGATCCAGTGACACCGAAACTGAATGAAAAGTCAAAACTGCCCTCACCACAAGGGTGAAAAATAAGGGTCCAGAAATTGACAGAATACATTTGAAATGTGTCAACAAAGAACGAAGTACCATAGGTTTCACTTGTCTAGATCAAGAAATTTGGAAATACAACTTAAAGTGACTCTTATTCATACCTATTCCAAAGAATGATGATATAAAAATGTGGAAATTTTGAGAAAGTAGCACAGATGACAAGCAATTGTACTTGTACTGATGATACCCGAATAGCTGCAACAGAATATCAATAGAAAGCTTTTAGAAATTCAGGCAAAAATCAGAAAAGGATGAAGAGCAGGGCACATCACTGCTGATATCAAAGGGTTCCTGGATGAAAGCAGAGAATACTAGAAAGATGTTTACTGTGCTTGAGTGACTCAAAAAAGTAATTTAATTGTGGATCATAGCACATTGTGGATAATACAAGAATAATGAAGGTTTCAGAACACTTAAATGTGTTCCTGAGGAATTTGTTTATTAATCAAGGGCTAGTCTTTGAGCAAAATGACAGGATACAGTGTGATTTAATATATCTGTCAAGGTTGTATCCTTTGAAAAATGTATGTAAATGCTGAGAAAACCATAGGAAGAAAATGGTTTTGGAAAAAGACTCACTAACAACTTCTGACACGCAAATGCATACTCATAGTAGATTTCCAGAGGAACAACCATTATTTTAGTTGGAAGAAGTATAGTGAAATACCAAGTTGTGTTAGATATTTTTCTCACATTTGAATGCCATGAGGGACTTGAGTCTACCATTATGGTTGGTTGAATGTCAGTGAAAACCGAGAATGATCCTTCATGGAGCAGAGCTCTAACATGGAGGCAATTGTGAAAATGGCAGAAGATTGAGCAAAGCTTGATACCACTGTTTTTAGGATCAGTGTCAGAACCGACGGCAGTATACAACATCCAAATTTTTTGCCATATTAATGAGTGAAACTGATGGAGATATCAGACTCTGCATCCAGATTTCAGGCGTGTCACTTCAGGCAGTAATCTTCATGTGATATTAGGTTAGATCAGGTATCATTGATTTAAATTTAACTTATAGTTGCTATATCTGACAGTGTGGATCTGCCATATAGAATTACCTGATCTGTAGTCTTTATGGGGACCAGTAGTATGTTTGTGTCACTAACTATTGTGTGCTGCTGTAATCCTGTAAATTATGGCACTTATATTTCAAATACCAGCAAGATCAACAAAGGTGAGTAGATTTTGACAGAGTTTCTAGAATAAAAACATAATAAAATTAAGGAAGGGGCTCTTCTGTTCTGAAGAATTGACCAATTTTGAACAACTGACCAATTGAGGAATTGATCATATAGGTAGGAGTGACAAATTATAACATGCTGAAAACCTCATGAATAAAAGCAAATTATTATCATGCAATGTGCCAGAAGATTAGAAACTGAATGTCACACAGCCCTCAAAATATAAATTAACAATAACTGTTGTTAACACATAAAGATTACCATGATGAACTGAATGGAGTAAAGTCTTTGGGAGTAAAAATTTCAGTACCGTCATTTGCTAAGGGGCACAATTCAAAATGAAAAGAGCTCAGATTTGAATGAATATTTAGAACTTAAAAGGTGTGAAATATGAATCTATGAAAATTCAAAGTTGTCAAAAATGAAATTGCATACATATAGATCAGTGTTTTATGTGATCATGAACTGAAATGAACTGGTATTGACCATTGTGAATCAGAACATCAGATAATTTACTCTGCAAGAAGTGACAAATTAAAGAGAAAAAGCTACAGGATGCAATATTAAAAGATTCTATGGGCAAAGTAGTAAATGATATAGGATGCATCAAAAGAAGTTGGAAAGAATACCCAGAGTCAATTTTGAGTATTGTGTTATTCCAGGTAGACTAGAGGAACAAATTTCATAGACACACATATAGATATAAGGAAAAGGTTAATATACAAGAGGAAAAGAACATTGAGCCCAGTCCAGTTCAAAGTCTTAAGTCTGATATTAACCCATATGCCCGAAATCTATCTATAAAGTCTCCTTCTGACTCATGAAGTCACAGATCAGTGGGTGCAGAATCCCGGTACTGGCAGGGGTCTCCACATGGCTCCTCGCTTCCAGGGTTCAGATCCATCAACAGCAGAAGCAACTCATTGCTGGTAGAGGTCTCCATGTGGCCTCCCCAGCCTCAGAGGTTTGGCTCCATCAGGGCAAATCCATGTGATCTTTCTGGCGGCTCCTCCAGCTTCTCAGACGCTGCCATCTTGTCTTGTCTGTGATTCATCGTTCAGAGACTAACTCTCAACAACTTGGGAGACAGCTTCTCATCGTCACCAGGGAAATATCGTTAGGTTTCTCAGAAGTTTCAGGAGAAAGTCATGCCCACATAGAGGCCTCATTGGCTACTCAATGGCATCTCCAGATTAACAGGCTAGACTCCACCCCTACATTTCAATCACAAAATTAACATAAGCACATGACTGCCACAAGCAGAAACACTGCTACAAAAGCTATCAAATGATAAAGAACCAATGGTATGGAGAAAAGAAGTTCAAGAGTCACGGAGACCATTATACAGAAGCTAAACTCCAGGAGTTTATGGATTACCTATTAACATGCTTTAACAAGATGATGAGGTACAGGAAGCACTCACTCACTTATGCTGGGAAATTTGGAATAGCTACTTGGCTGACTGACTAGGAGAGATCCATATTTGTATCTATTCCCTCAAAGGCAACACAGGGGAATGCACAAATTATGCAAAGATGTAGATTATAGGGAGAATAGTGTGGAACCAGGATTGGAGGAGGCCTAATTGATAACTTGAAATAAGCATTTGATATAACCTTGCTTGTTGAAAGTGAGTAGAACTTTAAGCACATGCGGATGAGGGGCACAGATTGCAGCTTTCTGTATGGGTTGCAGCTCACTATAAAGGAAACACAAATTCTTATAACTGAATCAGTAGGTAGCATAACAAATTGAGAAAAGTTTGAAGTTCTCAAGGATTTTGTCTTGTTTGGTTCCACAATCAATGCTCATTGAAGAAGCAGAAGAGCAATGAAATAAGGGAAACAGAAATA